>MJUT01005437.1:118414-139191 GCA_002080005.1 Gigantidas platifrons
AGAGAGAGAGAGAGAGAGAGAGAGAGAGAGAGTTCTACAGGTACTGTGGTTTCCTCCAACAATAAGATAAGATTGAGCGCTACAATATATTGTCTCGTAAGGTAATTTCGGTAATAGGGAATTTTCGATAACTAATTTTATTCGCACCTGTGAATCACACGCGATTATTTTTGCATTTGTAATTTCGAATGTCCTTGAAACTTTTGATAGTTGTGGAACCTCTGCGATGATATACCGGGGGTATACATGATCTTAATTATTAATATTGACAATTTGTTTATGAATGAATAATACATGTGACATGTTTATCAACTTTTATGAGAATCCAATGATAACATTGAAGTGAATGAGCAGCATTTACCATTGGGGCCCTCATGATAAATGTTATCAAGCTCAAATTATATTTTGAAACTTTAATAAATTTATTTTGAGAATCCGTCAACTCTTTTAGTAATTTTATCTATCATGCATTATCATCTAGAACATCAATACTGTATGTACTACGTCATCGAAAGTTATCGATTACTCCTGGCGTGTTTGTGTACTACGTCATCGAAAGTTATCGATTACTCCTGGCGTGTTTGTATACTGAACAAATCATGTGACACCCAAAAAAGAAACAAAACAAAGCATCGGTGATTTATAAGTAAATATTAAAAGTCGAGCTGACAGTTAATGCCCCTGAGATAAACTTTAATGAATATTAAAATACACAGAAAACAATTACAACATTTTGTTTTAACCTATCGAACATATCTAAGACCACCATAACTAAAATGTCTTGATTGATACATTTCATGAACCTATGTACAGAAATGGTTCATAAAAATGAAATGTATATAAGTTAAGCTTACCTATGTGGATTAAAGCCAACACACAATAGACATGCAAAGCAGGTAACTAACAACAATGTCACGTGAATGTGTGGTAAATTATATATCTAGTCTCAACAATCCCCAGGAAGTGTTTTGTGAATTACAAATATAAATTACGACATTATACGTTATCGAGACTGATAACATTTTTCTCTGAATGTTCTAACATTAATAAGTATGTCCTTATTATATGAAAAAGCTAAATATACTCTCCAACAGAAGAAAAGCAGCATGTGAAAAATTATAATTTATTTCAAATTTTCAACATCATTTTAAATACAAAAATAAGCATTACATTAAACTGAAATTTGGCACATTGGTTTTCAGACTTTAAATTTCATTAAAATGTCACAATTTTCACATTAAAGTCCATAGCGTGCAGATGACGTCACTTCAAATTCAATATCTGTTGTGCTCACCATAAGCCTGTAGCACTGCACGGGCACATCAGCAGCCCAAGATCGCTGCATCCGGGTACTTCACATGAGAAACATGACAGCAAGAAAAACAACATCAAATGCCCCAGTTCTCCGACGAATATTGGCACAGACAGTCATAAACCGTCTTCGTGAAAACGGCTTACGGGCCAGACGTCCTTATTGTGGCGCGGTACTGAGACGACTGCATCGATTTGCAAGGGTCCGTTGGTGCAACAGAATAAGGGGCTGCGACCTGCAAAACTGGAAGCGAGTCAAGATTTATGCTGCAGAAAAGATATGGCCGTACACGTGTCTACAGACGCCGGAATTAGAGGCTCTCAGGGAACTGCGTCCTTGAGGTCAACAATTTCGGCGGAGGAAGTGTGATGATGTGGTTTGCCGTATCCTACGCCGAAAAACTCAACTGGTGCACATCCACGGCAACTTTAATGCCGCTCGACACAGAGATCTGGTGAGGTTTTGACACCACACAGGCTGCCCGCAATGGACCTCCGTAGGGACGTTTTTCAGCATGGCAACGCTCGACCGCACACAGCTCGTGCTACTGTTGACTTTCAAGCCAACCAGAGCGTAAGCGTGCTCCCCTGGCCGTTTAAGTCACTATATTTGAACCCAATAGAACATATGTGGATGACTTGGATCGACGCGTACGCAGTCGTCAACCCGCGTATCAAACTCTGCAAGAACTGCAACAGACTATTGAGCAAGAATGGGGAGAATTCCGGAAGACCGTATACGTCGATTGATCGAGTTTGTGCCGGGACGTGTCCGTACTGTGTTACAGGCTAATGGTGGGCACAACAGATATTGACCTTGAAGTGACGTCATCAACGCTATGTACTTTAATGTGATAAATTGTGACATTTTAATTAACTTTAATGTCTGAACAACCAGTGTGCCAAATTTCAGTGTAATGTATTGCTTATTTCTGTATTAAAAAGGCTGTTAAAAATTAGAAGTAAAGTATATTTTTTCACATGTTACGTTTCTTTATTTGGAGAGTATACGTGTATCTTTGGACAAAGGTCACAGAGAGAGATTATCGATTTTATGTCATCTTGTGAAATGTGTGTCTTCTGCTCAATGTAAATGGACATCAATGTCATATGATGTTCTGTGCCGTATGAAACACACAGCACAGGCAATAGATGAGAGCGATTATTGATTTTCTGTGCCGTATGAAGTACACCGCACGGCTTCCCTTAAGTTTTAAAAGTACCCTTTTAGCCAATCAAAATTCTACTTGTCACAAGAACATCAGATAATAGATTTGATAAGATCTTCAAGTAATAATTATATTCACGTAACCTGAATAAGATGCTTTACAAGATATGGATCGTATTCTGTACCATGGTCATTTCAAAACGATTTAATTTCAACATAATGACAACAACAACAACAAAGATAATATACAATCAATGACTTTTAATGAGGTGGATACTATACAATTGATGATTTTCGATGAGGTGAAGACAAGGATTGATCAACCCATGGAACAAGATATTTGCCGAAGCATCCGAGGTGAATATCGTGTTCCATGGGTTGATCAATCCTTGTGTTCACCGAAATGGAAAGTCATTAACTGTTTTGTTATATGACATTAAATTAAATTTGAATTAACACCAAACAGCGCCAATTTTGTTCCCCAGACACCCCTGTCTGCCCAGCGTCTACCATTACCAATGTTGCCGAGAGACGTAAAATTTGATTGGACCGTGGAATTCTGGAATTTATATTTCTATTTTTAGCCCAAATTGGGGTGACATTACAGTCCACACTACCTATGAGCTAATTTTAGCTCATTTGAGGTTGACATCGCACTTACACACTACTTTTCAAGTTGATTTCAACCAATTAGAAACTAGACAAAGTTCAATCATATAATAAAAGAATTTATTAACCCAAGAATATTATATTTACCGAGGCCCCTTAGGTCTGAGGTAAATATATTATTCTTGGGTTAATAAATTCTGGTATCCATCGGATTGAAAATCATTGATTGTTTTATTATATGACACATTTTATATGTTTCTTTCACCCTTAAAATAAGCTTTGATACCGACATTTTCTTTTGTTTACCTTGTTGGAATGTTATATTATATTATAATTCGCCCAGCTCAAACGAATATAAATTATTTACTAAATAAAACTCAACACATACTTAGGATTAAGTGTGCCTACATAAGTGTAGCAGACTTCTATAATATAATATTATTCAAATACATGTACAAACAGTTCATCACACGTTTCTAATACATCATGTAGTATTCAAACAGTCTTTGTCACAATATAAGAAAAAAACATCAGTACAACCTATCTACAAAAGAAAAATATATTTGTTATAATCTGATTTATATTATACATCAATTTATTTTAACAGTAATCTGTGGGAGGTGTGAGGAGGGGGGGGGGTAAATCGTAGGCTGCTACACTTGAAAGGCAAACTTCGAATACCTAACATGATACATAATACTCTTAAATACCCACCCAAACACGAATTGCACGACTTTTACATTCCGTCTACCCGTAAATGCCGCTTGCGGATATGTTCTAACCAATCATTAAGCAGGTAAAATACAACATACATGTAAATAGTAAACACTACCACGTGTTTGCATGTATTAGTAAATACAATCACGTGTTAACACAAACCATGTGATACAGTTAACTTTAATAAATATATTTATATTCTAATTCGCCCAGATCAAACGAATATAAATTATTTACTAAATAAAACGCAACACATACTTAGGATTAAGTGTGCCTACATAAGTGTAGCAGACTTCGAACTGACAAAGAAAGCTATAGTCAGGGTGAAATAATTATATTCCTAATTTTTTAGATACAGATAATTTAGCATGAACATCTTCTGTAACGTAACCATCTTTAGCAGATTCTGATGACCAACGGCCATGTTTTTTAAAAAGTCTATCTGCTATACCAGCTAAAGCTGCAGCTGTGACCCCTCCTGATCGCAAGCTATGCAATCCAAACTTGGATTTATCCAACCCTATTGATTCTAAGGCTGCTAGCAACACCTCTCTAGCTCTGGTATACGATAACGGATTATTATATCTCAGCTTAAAACACTGAGATTTCTTACAGAAACTAAGAGAGCGAAAAATTAAATTCATCAGAATTGTTATCAATTTTACACATATACAGATATCGTTCCAACATTTTTACTGGACATGTAGATTTATACGTTCTGGAAATAAGTACATTACTACCTTTTCTAAAGCGGTCAGTTTTGCTCTTTTGAACAAATAAATTAACGCTAATTTCATTAATAACAATATCTGATCGTCTTAGATGTACAAGTTCTGAAAATCGCAAGAAGCCAGCATAACTAATTAAACACATACAACATATTCTGATATCACTGAGACTACTATATTCATGCCCATAAATAATTGCAATTTTGTTCAACATGTCTGGTGTAATTGGTTCTTTTTTATTGATGGTATCATGTCCTATAATTTTATGAGCACCTTCCTTCACTGAAATACACAAAGTTGATTTACAAGGATCAGGAAAACCGGATAGCTTATGTGCCCAGCTAATGGCATAATAAGCTTCATCTACTTTAGCAGCTGAACTGTGGTTCTTTGATAGATGTATCAAGTATAATGAGACATAAAAGTCTGTAGCTGGTAGAGGATTAACATTAAAATGATTATTACACCACTTACAGAAATTGTCAAAAGCATATGAATATTTCCTTCGAGTTGTATCAGCTCTGGAACATTGGCAAAACTCAGGGAATAAATCTGCAAGTTCGTGTAGACAAGGATCACTAGAGGAAGGGATGTCTGCCCATCTCCCGCACTTAAATATATCTGAAAAACGTGCATTGGAAAACGGAATAAATATAAAGATATACTAAAAATAAAAAATAAAAAAACATAATTTTCTTACTTGACCTCGTCATTATTCAAGTTACAACAATTGACCATGCTCCACCTTTAGACCCTTGCCATCTACTTTTTTTTTATCTCTGGCCTTACTCTATATAACAAAGAGCCGTGTCATGCAAGAAAGCAATTGACAGTATATCAGTGTAAACAATGATTTACATACATTTAGCGTTTAGTTTTACTGCCAACACTCTAGAATTAAAAGTACTGGAACCAAACATGGTTTTGGTATTCATACCCTGTACAAATATATTCTGATGAGGTTCAAATTCTAACACGTCGCAAACATAATGTTGATAATCATATCATTCTTTGAAAATCAAAGTCCAAAAAGGAGATGAGGGCCACTTCGGAACTATTAATGTTCCCTTGGCCTTACAATAAATCAAATGTATGATGGCCCTCGAAACCAATATTATAGGTGGAACGATCCAGTTATTTTCAAATTGCCAATTCTGAGAAAAAGCATCGACTGCCTCAGTACCCGGATTCCAGTATTTCGAATTAAATCGATCCAATTTTGATATTTGAGTCATTGGCAAATCTATCTACAGTGTGAGGCATGGTATCAATAAATTTGAAAAATTCGATAGTAGTTGCCCAATCTTCATGATCAATCAATTTTGAAATATAATCTGCTTTGGTGTTTTCAGATCTAGGAATCCAAACAACATCTAAAGAAATACTTAATTCTGTACACAAATTGAAAATTTTTACAGCTATATTTTGTAAATGCAGTTTTGTACTTCCCTTTTCTATAATTGATACACAGTTCTTATTGTCTGTATGCCATTTTATATTATTATTTGCTAACTTGAATCTAAATGACATTATGGCTAAGCATATCGCTTTCAGTTCTCTCCAAGTAGAACTCATTAATACTTCATCTGATGACCACATTCTATGGAAAATATTCTCGTCCACACCAACTGAATAGGCACCAGCAGCGATATTGCTGGCATCAGAATAAACTAAAACATGAGGCAAGGAATATTTAACTAAACTTTTGCTTTTTAGTTTTAAGATATTTTGTAACCTGAAATTTAATTCTGATCCGACAAAATCTGGCAATTCCAATTCTAAAAATAGATCCCACCGTTTTCTTTTTTCAATGGCCATATATAAATGACGGGTCATTAAACTTGTGATATTGCCCATAACTGGCGACATTGAAATTATTTTCCCCGTTACTCGTGCCAACTGCCTAGCTGTAAAATTCGGGAAAACATTTAATAAATCTGTTAAAGAAGATTTCGCATCTTGTAACCGCCTATATGGAATACTGATAGAAAAATCTAAAGAGTTCCATATCAAACCTAACCATTCGATAACTTGAACTGGTTCAAAAATGGACTGTTCTTTATTGACAAGAAAACCCGCATCGAATAAAGATTTTTCAACGAACTGCGAATGATGTTCACACTGTAATTTATTGTTAGCCATACCCAGTCCATCATCTAGATACATAACTATATTTACTCCGTTTTTTCTCCAGTATTTTACTATGGGACGAAGACAGTTTGTAAACAGAAACGGAGCTGAAGTAAGCCCGTAAGCTAAAACAGTAAAACAATAAAATTGTTCCCTCCACAAAAACCCTAAATAAGTCTGGTGCTGTGTACAAATATCAAAATGATAATATCCTGATTTTAAATCAAATTTGAATAAAAAACAACCTTTAGTGAAATAATTTAGAGCAACTCTCCAATTTTCATATTTTACCTTTTCCTTTTTTATGAATACATTTAATTCACTTAGATCCAATATAAATCTCTTTTTACCAGAACTATTGACAGAAACACTGAGCGGATTGACAACAAAGGGCTGAAAAGGAATTTCTATGACACAGCCATTATTAACCAATTCTGAAATAGCCTCATTTACAAAGTCTGAATGCACTAACGCGGAATTGTTGTTTCTTAAAAACATCGGAGGAGGGTTATTTAAAAAAGGAATCACATACCCATTTGTAATAGTTTTAAGTACAAATTCATTAGCATCTATGTTCTCCCAAAACAGGATAATTTTATGTAAACTATTTTTAACGCCTTTTGCTATAGTAGATATATCAATTCTGTCAAGATAATGTACATGTTCGAGAAACATTTCTAACTGGCCATGCAATAGGCTTTCGTCTACAAAATAAGTATAGTTATCTTTGACTTTACTGTTTTGACAACCCTGTGGAGTTTGACCTTGTATTCGGCAGGGGACAATGCTTCCTCCAGTGGCCGAACTGATTGCAGTTGAAGCAGGCGTCGTAGGGAGTGGGTTCTCTACGTCTAGTGGTCCAAAAGGGCTGCTGGTGTTGATAATTAAGTGGTACTGTATGACGCAGAGTACTAGCATCCGTATAATTAGGTCTAGTAACAGTAGCCGAAGGTTTCTGGAATGGCGACGGTCTCCTTTTGTCCTTGATTCCTCTAAGGGCTCGGTTTTCTGCGGAACGTAAACGTTTTTCGTCTTCGGAATCTGACGCCAAGTCATCAATTTGGTATTCACGAACTGTTTTCCAACCAGCCGTGGACTTGTCTGCTATCCTGATTAACTTATTCCTTTTATCTATTTTCAGTATCAGGCCGGACAGGATATTAACTGCTGTAGATTCTTCAGCGAGAATACGTTTCTGTAGCTTCCTGATATCCGCTAATAATTCAGAATTGAATGAGAACTGGATTTGGTTTCCTTCTCCCTTAAGTTTTACGACACCTCCTGTTTCAAAGATTTTGCAAATGAGTCGTTACCGGCGGCCAAATCTTTGTGTAAAGTAGAAATTGTTCCGTCCAAATAAGTTCTGAATAGTTCAGCTATATCAGGATTACTATTACTAGCTCTTTGGTTAGCGTTTGTGTTTGCTGTATGTGGAGTACGCTCTATATCATGATCCAAATCTAACAAATGGTCGGTATCTGACATGGCAAAAATCGTAGACTGCTACACTTGAAAGGCAAACTTCGAATACCTAACATGATACATAATACTCTTAAATACCCACCCAAACACGAATTGCACGACTTTTACATTCCGTCTACCCGTAAATGCCGCATTGCGGATATGTTCTAACCAATCATTAAGCAGGTAAAATACAACATACATATAAATAGTAAACACTACCACGTGTTTGCATGTATTAGTAAATAAAATCACGTGTTAACACAAACCATGTGATACAGTTAACATTAATAAATATATTTCACCTCGCGGGACGACACACGAGGTGATTATAATGTTTTATCAAAGATCGTTACTAGGGACGTCACCCAATCAGAAAAAGACATTTACTTCAGATAATGTCTTTTTCTGAGTGGCTGACGTCCCTAGTAACGATATTTGATAAAACATTATATTCACCTTGTAGAAACACCATTAAATACTGGTAAAAATGCATACCACCATTTCAAATCTTTTTAATTTCTACTGGAATATACCTGTACATTTTTTTTATTACCAACTGTATATGAAGGAAATGCTGAACGTAACCAATGTAGAAGACGACTAACACATATTCGCCCAGGACTAACGGATCTCAGTTTCTGATGTAAAGGCTACTTAAACAAGTGGCTCATAAGTTAAGTCATTGCTGTAAAGAGTTGACTGTCAAGAATTGGTTGATCGGTACGAAAAATAGCAGTGTAGATTGTTTTGGTTGTTTTCTACTATCATCGAGAGATATTCACCGGAAATGATGGCGGGCGTCTTATAAGAAACATGAACTGCTTGCCCCTCGCAAGAACATGGTTTCTGTTGCTTGGTGTGATATGCGTTGCTCATCATTTTAGTTTTGCATTTTGTTTTGTCTTCTTTCTCTTCGTTTTGTGTCTATGTCTCTGGATAATTTATTATTGATAGTCCCTTCGGTTTTTTCCAATATTTATTTGTCTAATTATCGTTAATAAAATGGAAGACCGTAAATACCACACTCTCGGAACAAATTCAAACTACAATAGAAAAATCGTAGAATACAGGCACAGATCAATTCAAGGTTCATCTTGTTATAATAGAAGTATAGAAGGCTCCTACAGTCTGACAAGGCCCGGATGGATCAATGAGTTAGGTAGGTGGATTATCTAACAATTCGTACAAGCTTATCACCAATACGGCATGGGTTCGCGCCCGGCATTGTAAATTACAAAAAAGGGTGCACTCGACTCGCAGTCGCAAGTGATAAAGTTTACCGGTTGCTTGCCCATGGTCGGTGGTTCTCTCCGGGTACTCCGACTTCTTCCACCACTAAAACTGGTCGCCATGATATACCTGAAATATTGCTGAAAGTGGCGTTATGCACGATAAATCATCACTACAGTCTAACAAGTAGAAGATGTATATTTCTGTACTGTGTTGGAATAATACATTATGAAAAGAAAGATTAAGCAGTGGTGGTCAACAATTCCACCAATATCAACATCATGAACAATCACCTCTTACCTTATCGCCATGAACATAAAACAGATCTCGACATATGACGTTGGAAATTCAAGTCCTAGCTTGGGACAGGCACATACATATGGCCAAATTAAACCCGTTAATAGGAACCCAATTCTCACCTCTTGACAACTGGATCGCCAACAGCAATATAACCTCACGATAACAAAATCTTGCATATATTATCCCACAAATATCAATGTCAACATAAACATGGAGAGCAGAGCTAATGAATACCCATAGTTAAACTGATTACTAACTGGTTAATTTTCAATAACTCATACTTGTTGACGATTTATTATTAATTAGTCATAAACATTTGACGGAATTAATCGTGTGAGATTAGAATAAACAGATTGTTGGAAGCAAACGTTGAACATAAAATAGCAATATAATAGAGATTTGGTGGAAATGATGGACGTTGAACATAAAATAGCAATATAATAGAGATTGGGTGGAATTAATGAACGTTGAACATAAAATAGCAATATAATAGAGATTTGGTGAAATTAATGAACGTTGAACATAAAATAGCAATATAATAGAGATTGGGTGGAATTAATGAACGTTGAACATAAAATAGCAATATAATAGATTGGGTGGAATTAATGGACGCTTAACATAAAATAGCAATATAATCGAGATTGGGTGGAATTAATGGACGCTTAACATAAAATAGCAATATAATAGATTGGGTGGAATTAATGGACGCTTAACATAAAATAGCAATATAATCGAGATTGGGTGGAATTAATGAACGTTGAACATAAGTGAATTTAACGTAATAAGCGTTAAATTCCTTTATCGGCGGTATACTGGTCTTTTTCTATATATAGGCCGTTCTCTCTGAAAATTTAAACCTTGCTTCTAGCATATATTCGGTTATTGGTTGTATCGTACCTAAAATTAAACCAAACCTAATACGTGGAAGTTTGAAAATCTTGTTTAGAAAAATTTAATAAAGGAAAGATTTTTTAAAATTCTTCTTTTCTTTCCCTCAAAAAATTACCAAGCCCCTTTTTTCTGATATAATCCCCAAAGAAAACCCTTTCAGACAGTTGGCTGAAGATGTAATTATACATATTTTCCATGTAATTTATGAATGCAATTCTATATTAAAAATACTTTTCCTAATATACTGTTCCTCAAATTTCCCCGTGTTGGTTAAAAACAGTTATATACTGTTCTTCAAATTTCCCCGTCTGAGTTAAAAACAGTTATATACTGTTCCTCAAATTTCCCCGTGTTGGTTAAAAACAGTTATATACTGTTCCTCAAATTTCCCCGTATGGGTTGAAAACAGTTTTATACCATGTTCCTCAAATTTCACCGTGTTGGTTAAAAACAGCTATATATACTGTTCCTCAAATTTCCCCGTCTGGGTAGAAAACAATTATATACTGTTCCTCAAATTTACCGGTCTGGGTAGTTAAAATTGTCAAAAATAATTTATAATTTATGTTATTATATGTCAATCAAAAGCATGGAACATTTTACGTGGCTAGATAATGTTAAAAAAATTCTAAATGAATGTGGCTTCGCATATATATGGAACACACAAACCTTTGTTGACCCAAACTGGCTTCGACTTACAATTATTAGAAACCTACAAGATCAGTTTGAACAATATTGGCATTCTTTATTAGATGATGCATCAAAAGCTATAAATTACATATTGTTTAAAGATTATTTTGGCATGGAAGTATACTTTGATATTTTAGATAACAAAAATGTAGTTGAGTTATGCAGATTTAGAACAGCAAATCATAAATTACCTATTGAAATTGGAAGATGGAATAATACTAATAGAAATAACAGAATTTGTACGAACTGTAATAAAATGAACTCGGTGATGAATTTCACTATATTTTAGATTGCCCATTCTTTGAACAATATCGAAATATCTATATACCAAAGTATTACTACAGTAGGCCAAATGTTTTAAAATATAAATTACTGTTCTCTTCCAAAAAGAAATCAGAATTGATCAAACTAAGCAAATTCATTAATCACATAAATAAAACTGTATGTACTCCGGCATAACCTACTGAATTGTTCATCTCTGTACGATTTTTCATTACTTACTTACTTAGTATAACATGTTATTGTATATTGTATATATTGTACATATGTATTTCTCTATACCTTGTCAAATTATGATGGTTTATTGAGAATAAAAGATATATATATATATGAAAACAGTTATATATTGTTCCTCAAATTTCCCCGTGTTGGTTTAAAACAGTTATATACTGTTCCTCAAATTTCCCCGTGTTGGTTAAAAAAAAATACTGTTCCTCAAGTTTCCCCGTGTTGGTTAAAAACAGTTATATAATGTTCCTCAAATATCCCCGTCCGGGTTTAACTGTTATATAATGTTCCTCAAATTTCCCCGTCTGGGTAGAAAACAGTTATATACTGTTCCTCAAATTTCCCCGTGTTGGTTAAAAACAGTTGTATACTGTTCCTCAAATTTCCCCGTGTTGGTTAAAAACAGTTATATACTGTTCCTCAAATTCCCCCGTGTTGGTTAAAAACAGCTATATACTGTTCATCAAATTTCCGCGTGATGGTTAAAAACAGTTATATACTGTTCCTCAAATTTCCCCGTCTGGCTTAAAAACAGTTTTATACTGTGTTCCTCAAATTTCCCCGTCTGTGTTAAAAACAGTTATATACTGTTCCTCAAATTTCTCCGTCTGAGTTATAAACAGTTCTATACCGTTCCTCAAATTTCCCCATGTTGGTTTAAAACAGTTATATACTGTTCCTCAAATTTCCCCCGTGTTGGTTAAAAACAGTTATATACTGTTCCTCAAATTTCCCCGTCTGGGTTAAAAACAGTTATATACTGTTCCTCAAATTTCCCCGTGTTGGTTTAAAACAGTTATATACTGTTCCTCAAATTTCCCCGTCCGGGTTAAAAACAGTTATATACATGTACTGTTCCTCAAATTTCCCCGTATGGGTTGAAAACACTTAAATATACCTACGTCGAAATTGAAGATATTATTAAAATTTAATAATCATATCAGTTTATTCCGTTTAACGAATTTTTAACGAAATAAACGGTATATATGACTAAATATCGAAATTGAAGGTATTATTGAAAAATGTAATAAGTGTATTCCATTTATTGTAAATTTTAACAAAATAAACGGTATACATGCATCGAAATTGAAGGCATTATTAAAATTTAATAATCATATCAGTTTATTCCGTTTATGATAAATTTTAACGAAATAAACCGTTCCTCAAATTTCCCCGTCTGGGTTGAAAACACTTACATGTATATTCTGTTCCTCAAATTTCCCCGTGTTGGTTAAAAACAGTTATATAGCGTTCCTCAAATTTCCCCGTATGGGTTGAAAACACTTATATACCTACGTCGAAATTGGATATATTATTGAAATTTAATAATCATATCAGTTTATTCCGTTTAACGAATTTTTAACGAAATAAACGGTATATATGACTATATAAATCGAAATTGAATATATAGATCTATTTTAAATATCCCCGTTTTGTTATTTCAAATTTCCCCGTCATCATAACAATAGATCATGATAATTCTATAAAACTGAAATTAAATAAAAAATACATGGCGTTAAAGTGATAATAATCTTTCTCTTAATCATTTTTTGTCCACGTGATATTCGGATGTCCTTTAATATGGTCAAATTAAATTTCCCCGTACGGGGAAATTTGACGATATAGCCTGGTTAAATACAATCCCAAATGTTTAAATCTACACAAAATAATATTTTAAAACACTCTAAAGATAATTTTAGACGACAATTTTGGTTCATTTGACAAGGTCGAACTCAGCTTTGCATATGGGCCACATGTCATTCGCCAAATGGTTAAACAAAAAAAATGATCTTCAAAGCGTGCATTATAATTTCACATTTTGTCATCGATGTAACCGAACAGAATTATATATGTTGTACTCTATACCCCCTACATACGATCACAGCTTCCCCGTAGGCATAATGCCATATGAACATCTTGTGAAAGGCTGTGTACATCACAGTAATTAATTTGTTTGTTATTATTATATGGGTAATTGAATAATTTATTTGCAGGTTATCAGAATATCTCGATATTGAATTGCTGATTTTGAAAAATGTTCATATTTGCCTACAAAATGTAACAACCGATTGATCAGAAAGTCTTTTGGGCAAAATTGCACATCCATGTCATTTAGTCCACATAGACATGTACATGTAAGTGAAGAAGACCAATAGAAATACAAATCGAGTATTAAATGAAAAAAAAATATGAAACAATTAATTTCTCCTCGCATGCTTGGTAATATTTATATTTTATTCCAGACTAAATATTTCGAATCGAATTATGTTAATCGGTGATTCAGCTTAGCACTGGTCCCAGGACAATTGCTTACTTATTTCTTCGGATGTCCCAGAAAAATAATTAGTCTAGTTTTTAAGGTATGTCCTGAAGAAATATATATAAAAAATTGGAGGTTGTCCTGAAGACCACCAGGTCTAGCTGAAACACTGCAAATTATCCCATATTCTAATCTTACTTTATTGTTTCAGCGCAACGCTTCGAAGGTTGACTAGGAAGAGAAAGCCAGCATCATGTGCATACATGCTTCCCACTCAAGGGGTTGCGTCAAGGGCCAAGTCCTATCCTATCTCCAGTCCGACACAGCCAGTCAAACGTATATATGAGTTTAACCGGGACAATCCCTACATGTACCTCGAGACCAACACCTGCTATGCCTAGGTCAAACCCTGGATCATCAGCACCTGTAATTGCTACATGTACAACAGGAAGTGGTTCTTCTGAAGTACAACCAACTGCCATTGCAACAGACAATTGCCAATTAGGTATAAACACTATATGTACTGCATCTACAAGTTACACAACATTTCCAACACATCAAAACATACATCTAACTCAGCTAGCTAGTCAAACTTTTCCTGAATTGCCCACAATAAACTCGGACACACCAACACAAATGTATTCTATACGTCCACCAGATGACATTTCAAGGCATGTTGTGCAAAATGTAAGGCAACAAAATATTAGCTGGTGAATACCTTAATCTAGCAATTTTGTTGGACAACACATCAAATCTTCAGCCTCAACAACAAAATATTATTATTATCAAAGGCGAACTTGTTATCCATCCTAAACGCGACAACAACAAAATTTAAATTGAATCCTGGACCGACGCATTTATCGTTTTTATGAGTATCTATTGCTCAGTACACACAAATCTATATCCTAATTTACTCAAATTTAAAACATGCATGATAATCGTACAAATGTCAGTATATAATATGGTATACTGATGTGGCATATAACACGGTTATCAGATAAATTTCAGTATATAACATTGGTATGCAGATGTTGCATATAAGATAATTATTGTAAATCTAATCATATAACGTAGTATACCGGTGTTGCATGTAACATGATTATCAGATAAATTTCAGTATATAACGATGGTTACGAAAACACGATCATCATATAAAATTCCATATATAATGCGCTATGCCGATGGTGCATAAAACATGATTATCAGATGTTTAATTGATATCTACTAACCTTATTATCAGAAATGTTGCTGATATGTACTTATCTTATTATCAGAAGTTTAATTGATGTGTACTTATCTTATTTTCAGATGTTTAATTGATATGTACTTATCTTATTTTCAGATGTTTAATTGATATGTACTTATCTTATTTTCAGATGTTTAACTGATATGAACTTATCTTATCAGATGTTTAACTGACATGTACTAACCTTATTGTCAGATTTTTAGCTGTTACATATTTATCTTATTTTCAGAGGTGTAGCTGATAATTACTAACCTTATCATCAAACATTTAGCTATTATGTAGTTATCTTATTTTCAGACGTTTCTCTAACATGCACTTATCCTATTATCAGATGTTTAGCTGATACGTACTTATCTTATCAGATGCTTAACCGATATGAACTTATCTTATTATCAGATGTTTAGCTGATATTTACTTATCTTATTTTCAGATGTTTAGCTGATATGTACTAGCCTTGTTGGCAGATGTTTAGCTGATACGTATTTATATTATTTTCAGATGTTTAGCTGATACGTGCTTATATTATTATCAGATGTGTAGCTGATACGTACTTATATTATTTTCAGATGGAGTTGGGACTTGCCCAAACCAATTCATCACATAAATGTTCAAATGCTGTATTTTTCCAAAAATTGTTAATATTCAGATACCAAATGCAATATGGTAGTTGCAAGTATTTTTGGCCAAGATATATTTCCCAAATACCATATACATATTCACTTGCATATAATGTTATCCAAGATATATTTCTTAAGCATCATACATATATCATATACATATATATATATATATATTAGAAATATAAAATTAATCGTATTTGGCACAGCTTGGTGCAGCTCAAAACCCCCCCTTCTGTGGCGGTTGACTGAACAGACACATGTACATCTGTCTTTTCAGTCAATTTGGCAGATTTTCACTGCACCTGAGTCTCTTCATGAACTCTAAATCATACAAATATTCTCATTATTCTGCAGTAACCTCTGTTTCCCAGGGTTGCGCATTTTCCATATATATCTCAGTTTCAAATTTCATATTATGGTCTGCCATAAGTTGCGTCAACCAAACATATAGACTGTTAAATTCATATATATACATATAGACATTTAATTTCCACATAAACTCATATATATCTAAACATTGCATATATTGAAATGTACTATTAATAATAAAGCTGTGGCCAAATACTGCCAACCATGATATTTTGTTTTTTGTCCAGGATTATCTGAGATAAGTGAATTTAACGTAATAAGCGTTAAATTCCTTTATCGACGGTAGACTGGTCTTTTTCTATATATAGGCCGTTGTCTCTGAAAATTTAAACCTTGCTTCTAGCATATATTCGGTTATTGGTCGTATCGTATCTAAAATTAAACCAATACAAAAACGAGTCATCTCCCTTTTCAGAAAAATCTACAAACAGGTTGACAGGAAAAATGTCGGTTGAGGAATTTAATTTTTTAATCCCCACCACCCTCACCACTAATATTGATTTGCTTGTATGTAAATATTTGTAAGCTTTGTACCTTAATATTATTTTTTTCCTGAATGGGTACTGCTTTCTGTTTTTTCTCTTTGTTTATTTTCGGGTCTTGGAACAACCCTGAATTTTACTGTTAATGACTTGTGTATTTGTCAAAATTTTACGAACTAGTTGGTGGCTACAGTCCCATTATGACGCTAACGTTGAGACAAGATTACAGACACTGACATATTTTCACTGCACCTGAGTCTCTTCATGAACTCTAAATCATACAAATATTCTCATTATTCTGCAGTAACCTCTGTTTCCCAGGGTTGCGCATTTTCCATATATATCTCAGTTTCAAATGTCATATTATGGTCTGCCATAAGTTGCGGCAACCAAACATATAGACTGTTAAGTTCATATATATAAATATAGACATTTAATTTCCACATAAACTCATATATCTAAATATTACATATATTGAAATGTACTATTAATAATAAAGCTGTGGCCAAATACTGCCAACCATGATATTTTGCTTTTTTGTTTAGGATTCTCTGAGATAAAATAGCAATATAATAGATTAGGTGGAATTAATGGACGTTGAACATAGAATAGCAATATAATAGAGATTGGGTGGAATTAATGAACGTTGAACATAAAATAGCAATATAATAGAGATTGGGTGGAATTGATGGACGTTGAACATAAAATAGCAATATAATAGAGATTGGGTGGATTTAATGAACGTTGAACATAAAATAGCAATATAATAGAGATTGGGTGGAAATGATGGACGTTGAACATAAAATAGCAATATAATAGAGATTGGGTGAAATTAATGGACGTTGAACATAAAATAGCAATATAATAGAGATTGGGTGGAATTAATGTACGTTGAACATACAATAGCAATATAATAGAGATTGGGTGGAATTAATGAACGTTGAACATAAAATAGTAATATAATAGAGATTGGGTGGAATTAATGAAACTGATCAATGCATTAAACTTGCATGCGGCAACGCCCAGTTAAAGAGGCTGTTGCGGTAGGCACTAAAGACAAAATTTGTGGGCGGAGCTTATCATCAAAAATCCCCTTTGATATGAACAGCATAATTTTGAAACTGTATGTCACATGACCAACGTGACCTAAATATCACATACCTCAGATATTTGAATTTTCTATTAAGACTGAAAGGATTTTAGGGAGGAACACTTGTGACCATGCCTGTCAAATATTTGGCTCCAAAGGTAACTGTCAAACTATGTATCGTTGGTTTTTCCTCCTCGAGATAACCGTGGTCAAAATAATGAACAATCTGAATTTTGCTCCACCAACAGCTATTTATACCCACGGTCCCGGTTTAAATGCTTTTTATCAAATGATAAACTTTAACATTAGCCAATGAAAATGTCGCTTGCAAAATTGTTACAGCAGGGTAAATTGAAGCCAGTATGTGCGAGAGTTTAACTGGGTCAGATCGCACTGTATATGATGTATGTGTTGTTAATGGCGTGTAACGTACAAAAATGTATTTCACACGTGATTTAAATCAATCTAGCTTATTCCTGTCACATTTTATGGAAATGCATGTTCTCCATTTAATACTCTACTTTCAATAAAGCTTATATCGACCCGGAATCAATAATCAATCAAGCGCTTTAACTCAAGTCACGCGTGATTTCACCGGGAGTTCACATGGTGTCTTCAACCTCCGACAACATTTTGAAATATCATATTTAAGGTATGCCATTACACATTATATTACAGGTGTTTATATAACAATTAATGACAGTTACAGGTAAGTAAATTTGGAAATGCAGGTCTCAAAAGTGAAATTTAATATAAAAAAAAAAAAAAAAAAAAAAACAATCTAAAAATATAAGTATAAGTCTGTTAAAATTCAATAATTTGATGACAAAAAAAAGAAGAAAAACTTTAAACGAAAAATAAAAATCTGGTAAAATTACACAAAAATCTGTAAATAAAAAAGATGAAAATATAAAATTTTAGAATAATTTAAATAAACAATTATTAAAAAAAAAAACAATCTAAAAATATAAGAATAAGTGACTTAGTCTGTTAAAATTTAATAACTAAAAAAAAGAAAAAGATGATTAAACTTTGGTAAATATTTATATACTGTATAAAATGAAAATCTGGTAAAATTACATGAAAATCTGTAAATAAAAAATATGAAAATATAGAATTTTAGAATAATTTAAATAAACAATCTTTCTAAAATGTATGAATTCAGAAAGGGTATATATAGGAACACTGTAAGAGTCCCAGTCATCACATAAGTTACAAAGTTATGGCAAATGCACTTACCAAATGTAGAATTCGTCACCAACAGACTGGGCAACCAAAGTCTAGTTCACAATGGTTATCAGTACAGAGTAAAACAGCGTAGAGACAACAGATGTTACTGGATATATACCACCTGCAATTGCAGAGCCACAATAAATACTCTAGACAACATCCCTATAAAGCTGCAAGATGCCCATAACCATCCTAACCATCGAACCAAACTAAAAGTAGATAGTGCTCTTCAATCCATAAAGAAACGTTGCAGGGAGGATACTACCCCTGTCCCAACTATCTATGACTAAGAGGTCAACAAACTCCATAATCTAGAGTCAGTGGAATGAAGAAGCACATAAAGTCGTAGAACAACTATCCACATTTGAGTCATCCAGAGGTAGCTTCTACAATGAAAGGGCTAAAATAATACCAATGTTACCAGCAACTCGTTCAGATATTATCTTAGAGGGTCAATGGACTCTAACAACAGCAAATCAGAGATTCCTCATCGCTGACGACGGAAACGATGAACGCATACTCATCTTTAGCAATCAACATAATCTCACTCATTTTACTATATCTTTAATTTATTTTCATGAAATATGATAAAAAAAAAATATATCTGTGCTTGTAATATCCTAATTTATTTTCATAAAGTATGATATGAAAATATATATGCTTATAATATCCAATTGTATTTTCATGATTGATGCTATAATATCTTTAATTTATTTTCATGAAATATGATTAAAACAAAATATCTGTGCTTGTAATATCCTAATTTATTTTCATAAAGTATGATATAAAAATATATATGCTTATAATATCCTATTTTATTTTCATGATTGATGTTAAAATATATGTGCCTATAATAACATCCTAATAATTTTTGTATAAAGTTTGATATTAAATATATGTGCTGATATATTGATGTTTTGTTTGTTATTCCCATAAAATATAATTTTAAATACTTACTTTATTCACTCAATACTCACACAAAAACAAGATAACCTTACATTAAAAAATAATTGTGGACTTGAAGTACATTGACATCTCCCCCGATTTTACACTAATTAAACATGTCTAGTCATGTTTATATACCAATTAACCTATTCAACCTATGCCAACAATATTTTTTACCATTTTATATATTTTTTTTTAAATGTTGGCATAGGTTGAATGAACCATTCACATAACTGGGGGCAATAAATATTTATTGACCGATCGTCACGCACATAAGTTGTCAGTTGAAGGAATATTAAATGTCTCTATCAGAGGTAAACCGCTAAAAACTCGAAATGAAGACAAGAGATGACATGGACGTGTACTATATTTAGATTCTTGAATGAAATAAAACATAACTAAACATTATATAAATGTTGTAAAAATGGGTTTTGTACCACTAGACAAGAGATGACATGGACCCCAAGAAGCTGATTTTTTTTTTTGCATTTTGTGCCTGTAATTGCTTATTATAATGTTGGTTTTGATGTATTTTACCTAAATAAAAGTTTTATGTGATTTTCCTGAAGAGTTATGGTTGATATACGCAAGATCGGTAAACCGCTAAAAACTTGAAATGAGGACAAGAAATGACATGTACATGGAAGTCAAGAAGCAGATGTTTTGCATTATATGCGTTTAAATGCTTATCATAATGTTGTTTTTGATGTATTTTACCTCCCAAAAACGTTTTATATGATTTTTTTAAGAGTTATAGATGAAATACGTAAGATCGGTAAAATGCAAAAAA
>MJUT01005437.1:139251-199861 GCA_002080005.1 Gigantidas platifrons
TGACATGGACTCCAAGAAGCTGATATTTATAAATTTTTTTGCATTATATGCGTTTAAATGCTTATTATAATGTTGGTTTTGATGCATTTTACCTAAAAAAAAGTTTGATGTGATTTTGTTGAAGAGTTATGTATGAAATACGCAAGATCGATAAACCGCTAAAAACTCGAAATGAAAACAAGAGATGACATGGACTCCAAGAAGCTGATATATATATTTTTTTTAAATGTTGGTTTTGATGCATTTTACCTAAAAAAGTTTTATGTGATTTTGTTGAAGAGTTATGGATGATATACCCAAGATCGGTAAACCGCTAAAAACTTGAAATGAAAACAAGAGATGACATGTACATGGAAGTCAAGCAGCTGATTGTTTGCATTATATGCGTTTAAATGCTTATTATAATGTTGTTTTTTATGTATTTTACCTACCAAAAACGTTTTATATGATGTTTTGAAGAGTTATGAATGAAATACGTAAGATCGGTAAAATGCTAAAAAAAACTCGAAATGAAGACAAGAGATGACATGGACTCCAAGAAGCTGATATTTATAAATTTTTTTGCATTATATGCGTTTAAATGCTTATTATAATGTTGGTTTTGATGCATTTTACCTAAAAAAAAGTTTGATGTGATTTTGTTGAAGAGTTATGTATGAAATACGCAAGATCGGTAAACCGCTAAAAACTCGAAATGAAAACAAGAGATGACATGTACATGGAAGTCAAGAAGCTGATTTTTTTTTGCATTATATGCATTTAAATGCTTATTATAATATTGGTTTTGATGTATTTTACCTAAAGAAAATTTATGTGATTTTGTTGAAGAGTTATGTATGAAATACGGAAGATCGGTAAAATGCTAAAAAAAAATCCAAATGAAGACAAAAGATGACATGGACTCCAAGAAGCTGATATATATAATTTTTTTAAATGTTGGTTTTGATGTATTTAACATAAAAAAAAGTTTTATGTGATTTTGTTGAAGAGTTATGGATGAAATACGCAAGATCGGTAAACCGCTAAAAACTCGAAATGAAAACAAGAGATGACATGTACAGGGAAGTCAAGCAGCTGATTTTTTGCATTATATGCATTTAAATGCTTATTATAATGTTGGTTTTGATGTATTTCACCTAAAAAAAAGTTTTATGTGATTTTGTTGAAGAGTAATGAATGAAATACGTAAGATCAGTAAACTGCTAAAAAAAACTTGAAATGAAAACAAGAGATGACATGGACCCCAAGAAGCTGATTTTTTTGCATTATATGCGTTGAAATGCTTATTATAATGTTGGTTTTGATGTATGTTTAGGTAATCGTGATATTCTCGCAGTCTCTTGACTTCATTTTCCGATTTGACGATCATTTTGAATATCACCATATTTTTGTAAATAATTGGATTACAGTAATTGTTTTTACAAAAATACATTATAAACATCACACATGTATATAAGGCATACAATGCATTTATTGCAAATAATCCTTTGACTTTTCGTCTTCAATTCGAGTCACCGGTCGGCGGGCAGGTATCTGATGGAATGCATAGCCTTTCGGCAAATTACTGCTTCTATTTGAACAATGTAACTACATAACAATGGTCTTGGCAACTGATATTTACTTTTGTGTTATGATATACACAGGTTTTTATCTATTTTAATCTCGTTTCTTTGTTATTGATTTTTTGTACTTGCTCACAGACGTAAATATTTCCGCGTTACTACAAGTAGCCCACAGTTAATGAGCTCTCGTTAACTATTCGCGAGATTAACGGTGTGCGAGAACTTGTACGCACATGCGCACTTATTATTGAAAGTAGAGTATTACACAATACTAAAATATATCATCTTGTTAACTGTCATTCCTTTTTAAAATGCCTTTAGCTGTCAGGAAAGTTATTATTGGATGAATAAGAGTCAAGGCTACTATGATTGTCATGAGGGATTTCACCTGCAAAGAAAATATAAATGTGTGAAAAGAAAGTTTAAATAGTGACGGTGAACAATTTCACAAATATCAACAAATCTAACAATCACCTCTGATCTTAATTCGTTCAACAAAATAAAAAGAATTAGGACACAATACAATAAATTAATTTTACAGTCACATGTCATTTTATATGTGTTTTGATTGGTTTAAAAAGTTGAGGTTATTTTCTAATGTATGGAATCTGAAAATAGACGTCGTTCTCAAGGCAGCGCATGCCGTTGTCATCAGATGATTTTCTTAAAATTATACAACTTTGGGGTTATTTAAATTTATTTCCGATTATTTGCCTTATTTTGAAAAAATAAATATATTTTTCAATATCATAGCAAAAAAAAGTTTGAATTAATTTATAAGGATTGATCGAAATTATTTGTTCGGTTCATTCGAAATAACCTCAATCACACACACCCTCGCGTAACCGCGGGTTACACGGTGTGTATAACCTGATTGAGATTATTTCTTCACGAACAGAACAAAAATTGCGATAAATCCTTAAATATATTATAAAACTTTATCAAATAATTGATCATGATATGTAACATATAAAATGAAATGTTCCTGTTGCTATGAAATATAGATAAAAGTAACAATGACTCTGGGTCTAAATTTCTATTTTATAATGGCACAGTATAATGCATTTGTTAGCTTCGCATATCTTCAGAACCTACTTGCTATTGTAATGATAAGCATGCTGGACGCGAGTGCTGAAGTTCTTTGTGTCAATCACAAGTCGGGTGAAACCAAAGTCTATAAAATTTATATTTGTCTCTTCTCCTACAAGCACTCATGATCAGTATGTACGAGTGATGAGGTTGGCTCGGAGTTAATGTGTTTGTGTGGAGTTATCTGTATACATTTGGACTGGGGTTTTTTTTCAGCTAGCACAATACAAAAACTCAGAACCAGCCTCCTTATTCGTTCATACTACTGCTTGGAAGAGAAGACTGGTTCTGGGTCAATGTGTCTGTGTTGAGTTATCTGTATACCTGTGGACTGTTGTTTGTTAGAGCTAACACAATAAAAATCCAATTAGGCGTGATGATCTGGTATAAAGCTAACATCAACATCAATACACCGAAATACAACTTGTTCTCGTCATGATTTAGTTGAAAACATGTTCGCATAGAGCAAAACAACAATCACTCACTTTGCTTTTCTTAACATCTTGCTATAAAGATCTTTATTAAAGGTAAGAGGCCATGAACAGCATACACGTTTTATTCGTTCAGTGGACACTTAATTCCAATGAGTTGAATATTTTATTTCTGTATTTAATCAATCCAGATTAATATGATTTACATTCTTATTTCTAAATCTTACACAGTTTTTGGGGCCGTCGTGATCGTGATCACACGGTAGTTAGATTTACAACTACAATTGTGAGTTCGAACCCCATTAATGGTGTACTAGATACAACATTATGTGATAAAGGTTGTCAGTGACTTGCGACAGGTTGGTTGGTTTCTCCGGTTTCCTCAACCAACAAAAGTGACTGCCGCGATATATAACTGAAATATTGCTGAAAGTGGTGTTAAGCACCATAAACCAAAACAAACCAAACCTACACAGTTTTTGGTTATGCGCTCATAACTTTTTAGCTATGCGCCCATAATTGTTTTAGTTAAGCACTTGAAATTTTCTTAGTTACGCTCTCAGCTTTAGCTATGCGCTCATAATGTGTTAGCTAAATGCTTATAATTTTCTTAGTTACGCCCTCAGCTTTAGCTATGCGCTCATAATGTGTTAGTTAAATGCTCATATTTTTAGTTATGGTCTCATTATTAGTTATGCTCTGATTGGATAGGGTTTTTTTTGTTTAAATAATTCAGGTTAATATTCTAATCTATCTTATCCTAATATTTTTAAACCTTACATCAAAGGGGTCCGGGTGGCTCAAAGAGCTAGGTAGTTGGATTACCTAACAACTCATACAAGCCTATCACCAATACGGCGTGGGTTCGCGCCCGGCTTCATAAATTACAAAAAACGGTGCACTGGACTCACAGCCGCAAGTGATAAAGTTTACCAGTTGCTTGCCCATGGTCGGTTGTTCTCACTGAGTACTCCGGCTTCCGCCACCACTAAAACTGGTCCCTATGATATAGCTGAAATATTGCTGATAGTGGTATTAAACACCAAAAATCAAATCAAACAGTCACATCTTTATAGTATCCTAATATTTCTATATCTTACATATATCTGAGCTTCTGGTGATTGGTTATACCATGTAAAGATAACAATTTGTATCGTCGACGTTACTCCACCAACAGCTATTCCTAAAGGGTATATCACGTTTGCGTGTTTCTGTGGGTATCTAAATAGAAGTACAACAAAAATGAGACGTAAATGAAAATGAAAACAGAAAAGTGTTTTGCTTTACTGTGTCAATATAAGCTAAAAATTAAAACGAGGCTGAGCAAGAGGCGTTTGACTGTGTCACTCAGAATAAAAGTTTAAAACGAGGCTATCTTTTGTGGATCTTTTTCATGTCATTAGACCATAAGCTTTCAACACATTAATGACAATGGTACTTCCATAGTGTTATTTGTCAGTTGAAATTTATTTTAAAGAAAGACGGAAGGTTTGGGCCCATAAAGCAAGTTAAGCCCTGCCAAGCCAACCCAAGATAGTAAGTGCTCAGATATATGTGTGTTATCGAATTTGTATCTGTTTCTATTACTTTCCAAGCGGTGTTTTCAACTGTTATCACAATGGGGTATTGTTTTTGATTTTGTTTTTTATTTCATTATTAATAAGGAACCTCTGGTGATTGTATTGGACTTGATTGTGAGTTCCACTCTCACCTTAAGCTGTAGGTGAAAAATTGTGTAAGAGAGTTACAAAATGCTTTGTTGATTTCTATGGTTACTTTTCCTACTTCCGTCAATAAAAGCTATAGAAACGACGATATAGCTAAAATAGTGTTGAAAGTGGCGTTGAACACCCAACATTTTTTGCATAAAAAACAAATAAATGAGATTTGAAAATAAATGCAATATCTGACTGTAGACTATTGGTTTACTTATTTGACTTCCCAATCGTTTAACTTTGAGCACACCTCATGAAGGTTATTCCAGAAAAGCATAATTTATAACATACTTCATTACATAATTATTGAAAATTTAAATTAAAAATAGTGCATTTCATTAATGTAATTACTGACTTGAGAAGCGACCATATTATGTTCCGTAGTTATTTCCCTTTTATATTTACACTGAAACTACGAAAGACATGCTAAAACTGAAGAGAAGCGACCATAGATTATTCCGTAATTATTTCGCCTTGCTACTTTATTGGGTTTGCGCTATACCCGGAAGAAGATACCTTCACTTAAACTACGAAAGACATATTAGAGTTGATGAGAAGCCACCATACAATATTCCGTAGTTTTTTCACTTGATACTTACACTGTATCTTCGTAAGATATATTACATATGAAGAGAAGCAACCATAAAATATTCCGTAGTTCTTTCACTTTGATACTTACACTGAATCTACGTAATATATACTAGAACTGAAGAGAAGCCACCATACACTATTCCATAGTTATTTCCCCTTTATACCTTCACTGTGTATCAAGTATCAAGTATTTATGTGGATAAGTATATGGCTTTATGATTTTACATTATTATGTGCTTTTTTATATGTGCTGTATGTTGTATGTTGTTATGTCATCTATGTGTTGTTCAATGTATAGTCGAATTTAAAAGCTCGTTAAATAAAACGTATTTGTTATTATACTGAAACTACGAAAGACATATTAGAACTGAAGAGAAGCCACCATACAATATTCCTTAATTATTTCCCCTTGATACTTACACTGTATCTTCGTAAGATATATTACAGATGAAGAGAAGCCACCATACAATATTTCGTAGTTCTTTCACTTTGATACTTACACTGAATCTACGTAAGATATATTAGAACTGAAGAGAAGCCACCATACAATATTCCTTAGTTATTTCTCCTTGATACTTACACTGTATCTTCGTAAGATATATCAGAGCTGAAGAGAAGCCACCATACAATATTCCGTAGTTCTTTCACCTTGATTCTTACACTGAATCTACGTAAGATATATTAGAACTGAAGAGAAGCCACCATACAATATTCCGTAGTTCTTTCACCTTGATACTTACACTGAATCTACGTAAGATAAGAAACCACCATACAATATTCCGTAATTATTTCCCCTTGATACTTTATTGAGTTTGCACTATTCCCGGCATAGTCGGAAACCCACGGCTGATTACGCTTCGTTCCTCATTCCATCACTGTGGGTCGATTCGTACAAATTTCCTCGTTTTCATGAATATTCATTAGACAGAATTATCCAATCAGATTAGAGCTTACGGAAATGGAACTCTTCAAAATTGGAGGTTAATATGGATAAATGTCCTTTCCATCAAATAAATTGTCAACTATTTCTTTCTGAAACGCTTTTAATTCCTTTACACCAAACGTATTCACTCAACAAGGAGGCCATTTGTTTCAGTATTTACATTAAACCGAACAAGTGATAATAGGTGCGTTCTGATTGTCTAAATAACTGAAGATGATGGTCAGGAAACCAATGAAATAGGCTCATGAATTATGCATGAAAACGAGGAAATTTGTACGAATCTACCCACGGTGATGAAGTGGGGAACGAAGCGTAACCAGCCGTGGGTTTCCGACGATGTATACACGGAAGAAGATACCTTCACTGAAACTACGACAGACATATTAGAGTTGAAGAGAAGCCATCATACAATATTCTGTAGTTCTTTCCCCTTGATGTTTACACTGAAAATACGGAAGACATATTAGAATTGAAGAGAAGCCACCATACAATATTCCGTAGTTATTTCTCCTTGATGCTTACACTGAATCTACGTAAGATATATTAGAGCTGACGAAAAGACTCCATTTAATATTCCGTAGTTATCTCCCCTTGATACTTACAATGAAACTATGAAAGACATATTAGAGCTGTAGAGAAACGACCGGAAAACAGTCAACACAGCAAACTCTGTATAGAACACAGCTTCCGACTTGAAGAAGGATAAAACATTTAACGCCAAGGCTAATAAACTTGCTGTAGACATCGGTAGAATGTTTGGCATCAGACTCCTCTCTGTTGATTTGTTTCTGTCTTTTAGAAATGAAAATATTGCTTATGTAACATGACTATACACTTGTGATTTATTATATATTATACAACGACGTCCTTCATTTGCTATATAGATAATACCGTGATAAAACTGTTGATATATTTTAATTCGCACATGCATATTGACGAAAAATTATAAACATCATTTCTAAGTAAATTCATATATTTATACAGGATCGTTTTACATCTAAATCATTTTTGTAGCTAAAAGCTAACAAAAAATATTAATCAAATTTTACTTTACCTCGATGCTATTTCTATTAAAATGTTCAGATAAAACTAGCTTAACTCCGCCACTTTGTATTGTGTGCTTGTACCAAGGCATGAAGTTTATGGTCATATATTTGTGCGATAGTGTTATCAATTTGTCGCTTTCTACGATTTTGATATTTGATATTTGATATTTGAATTGTTCGGACAGTGTGGTATTTTATTTCTTCAATTTATTATTAAAACATTGTGCTTCTATAGAAAGAGTTTGAAGATATCAAAGGTATAATCAAAATCCGTCAATCTAAGAATGACATACAACACATGGCCAAAAGAAAAAGTACAACCAACGATCTACAAAACATACACATAAAACTAAAGATCGAGTAACAAGAACCCGACTAAAAATCGGGGGTGAACAGTTCCTGCTCCACTAGCTGCACCCGTCGTATTAATCTATTTACAAACCTGATGAGAAGTGTTTACTACAAGCTTTACTGTAGAATACATACGTAGTAATAGATCAACATTCAATATCCCTATATCAAATCACCTTTAAATTTCTTTATCTGCCATTCTGCTACACTCCCTGGTATAATGGCTGTTACTATTCCTCCAAACATTGAGTACGCCAACACATTGGTAAAATGGCTGACTGAAACATTATGGATATTACAAACACAGTGAGCCTGTTTTAACCGAACACTGAATAAACTGGAATCCTGTGTAAACCTAACTTTAAATAAAGTCACAAATGATTTGATTTGATTTATTGTGTTTAACGCCACTTTCAGCAATATTTCATATACATCATGGCGACCAGTTTTAGGGGTGAAGGAAGCTGGAGTACGCGGAGAGAACCACCGACCATGTGCAAACAACTGATAAACTTTATCACTTGCGACTGCGAGTCGAGTGCACCCTTTTTGTAATTTACAAAGCCGGGAGCGAACCCACGCCTTATTGATGTTAGGTTTGTACGAGTTACTAAGTAATCCATTGAGCCACACGGGTCCCTAAATCCTAAATGAAGAAAATGTTTGTTAATTTAACATGTATAAAGCAAACATCTGTCTATTCCGACCACAAAAGTTGGACCCAAGTAGGTTCGGTTTAGACAGGCTTTATTATATTATTTATATCTAGAAGTCGTATAAATGGGAGTTGGTATGGAAACACTCTCATGACGGTTCATGGTAAAATTTCTATTAAAATGAATTGTTAAGGTTTTTGATTTTGCCTCTTTTAACGATTTTGATATTTCATTTTTAACCATAAATTAGAAACATGGTGGTAAATGACTATAATATCACTATCAGCATTCAGTTATTGACGAGTAACGATAAAAATACCACAAAATTGAAATATCGATGAAATAGTTTAAATCCCTAACGAATCATGGTTAGGAAATTAAGACGATTCACGTAAAATATGTCTCGAAATAACGTTAGCGACAGCCAAGAAAGTTGTTCGTTCATAGATTGAAGTAAAATTGTGATCCCTTCATATCTATTTTTTTTTATCTTTCTTGTGGTGTGGTATTTTTTGTTTTTAATTTTACTAATGAATGAAATAATCCTGTTAATTGATACTATAAACGGCTGACTTGACAAGTAGGTATTTTTAACGGCTAAATAGTAAAGTACACCAGATGATTTGACAGGTAGCCATTTTAAACGGCTAAATATTAAAGTACACCTACTGACGTGATAGGTAGCCATTTTGAACGGCTAAATATTCAAGTAGACTGGGTATTACCTTTATCTGGGTATGTATTCTGGAGTCGAGTATTTATTGTGCCTAGGTACAGGAAAAAATACAACATCAAAATGGACAGCCAAACCAACAGTGACAATGTGAGCAGGGAACACACGCTATCTTTTAATATGGACTGCCTCTTTCGCACATTATGATTACTCGTCTCTGTAGAGTTTGCTGTTAGGTCAGTGGTAATGTTGTCAGTAGAATTTTTAATTGGATTAACCTCTGAAAAACAGAAAATATAATAATTGTAGTATTAAAATGGGTACCATTGATTTAATATTGATCATCATTGTTCTATGATACACATGATCTCGCTCTCCATGTGTGGCATTTCGTGTGTCGAAAGTTTTGCCAACCACTTTTCGGGGTCTGGGATATTTCCCTTAACTCTGGGTATTGTACGTCCATTGGAACTAGGTACTCTATGCTGTCTTAATTGTGGATTTGAAACTATGTGAATAAGGGACGTGTGCGTGCGTGCGTGTGTGTTAAATGACAATATCCACTGAAACGTCAACTTTTATGCAAACAAATATAACATTTTATGTTTTTTTTAAATGAATAACTACATTTTTAATCAGCAGATTAGCAATAAGAAGACAACACAATGACCAAAAGAAAAAGGACAAAACGGTCTACAAAATATGGCATACATACCAGGAATGTCAACTTTCAAAACAATGTCTCCTTCTTTCATTACACCTTCGTTTTGGATAGTATATGTGGTTGTCTTCTCTTGTTTTTCGAAGACCTTGTGTAGAATAAGACTACTCCCTGATATAACCACATGTAAGATGATCAGTCCAATAAAAGGGTATAAGTCTGGCATTCCTGTTTCATGTAGCAGCTGTAATAAAAACGTATAATAACGTGTAAAATAAGAAGTCCAATAAAAGGATATAAGTCTGGCATTCCTGTTTCATGTAGCAGCTGTAATAAAAACGTATAATCACGTGTAAAATAAGAAGTCCAATAAAAAGGTATAAGTCTGGCATTTCTGTTTCATGTAGCAGCTGTAATAAAAACGTATAGTCACCTGTAAAATAAGAAGTCCAATAAAAGGATATAAGTCTGGCATTCCTGTTTCATGTAGCAGCTGTAATAAAAACGTATAATCACGTGTAAAATAGTAAGTCCAATAAAAGGATATAAGTCTGGCATTTCTGTTTCATGTAGCAGCTATAATAAAAACGTATTATTACGTGTAAAATAAGAAGTCCAATAACTGTTTCATGTTTCAGCTGTAATGAAAACGTATAATCACGTGTAAAATAAGAAGTCCAATAAAAGGATATAAGTCTGGCATTCGTGTTTCATGTAGCAGCTGTAATAAAAACGTATAATTACGTGTAAAATAAGAAGTCCAATGAAAAGGTATAAGTTTGGCATTCCTGTTTCGTGTAGCAGCTGTAATAAAAACGTAGATATCAAATTTAGTGCGCATGACGCGGTTCTGGAATAACCTTCAGTGTGATTTCCATTTATATGTAGCAACATTCCAGCAGTACCTGCATATGGAGTACATATATCTCAGTTGATCCGATATTCCAGAGCTTGTGATTTCTGATGATTTCCTTAATAGAGGCTAACAAGGAAGCTACTGAACAAGGGTTCCTGGTGGATAAGTTGAAGTCATCAAGTTTTACGGTCACCTCCATGACTTGGCCAAATGACCAAATATATTGTGTCACAAATGACCACGGATATGCTCCCTTTGACGTAGTCATAATCCGGTCCTGTCATAATTCCTGACTTATCTTCAGGTTTTTAACCAGAGTAACGAGATAGGTGCAACATGTAGAAGTAGTAGTGCTTTTAAGGTAATCAGGACACCTCCGACCCTTTAAACTCTATAGTAAATTATATATCCTCTGAAAATAGTTGAGGATATATGTGACGTCACTGTTGCATGCAAGTGCACTAATTAATATTTCCTAATTAAAGATGCAAGTTATTAATTAATATAATTCGGGTATGATGTAACAATTGAAATTTGACATAATAATTATTTTGTGTTTGTTTTAATTGGTGTAATTTTATTGTGTTTTGATTAAGGCGTAATATGCTGTGGTAAATATAAATCCCCTTAAATTATCGTCTGCCTGTCACCTGATATGATTAAAAATCGTACGTGTGAATAATGTTGTGTATTGAAGATGTTTTAGTGGTTTGTCGTTTCTTTGTGGAAGATACCTTTCATATTCATTTTAATATATAACAAGACAATATTATGTACAATAGATTTAATATCTCCGTCAATATAGACAGACATGGGTCGGAGAGCCATCCACACGCTGCCTTTACAGTATATATACTCTTAACCTTAACCAATTATGCATCTAGATATGAAAAATAGAGAGTCATCTATCACCCGACAGTATCTTCAACCTCACGAAAGGGCCAACAGTATGTTATCTTCCGTGCAGGGGAGTCAACTACCGAGACTTGAAGTTAGCCTTTCCAGGATAGTTCACTCTCTAGAAAGATTCTTTACATCGCGAGCAGAGATCCACGAGTTGAATTTCTTTGGCCAGTGTAACCATTTGACGAAATATTGTTTGTTACGCCCATTTCTTTTAGTTCGTAATATCTTCTCGATTTTCCGCAAGTCATCATCATGTACGTCTACTTTTTGCAATTCCGACTGATTGAACGTTCCTTTCATTTTTTTGTCATGAAAGTATTTCAATCTATATACAGGTAGTCCACCACGTATAATTTTCCGTGAAATCTTGAATATCTCTCCAGTCCATTTCTCGTCGTATTCTCTCGTGAAAGGATTTCTGATGTATGTGAGCCTGACTTAATCCCCCAAACGGAACGGTTTTCTGACCGTCTTGGTCTTTTTTCAGGTTTCACATTTTTCGACCAATACATCTTCACCACAAATTTGTTTCTTTGCCTTTGGTCACCTTGTCCGGAGGCATCCCTTTTGTTCTATGGTATGTCTTATTATAACTGTCTGTAAATTTCTGTAGATCCTTTACGTAGTTGTACGACTGTTTGTGAGTGAAATATCTATGCATCTTAGATTTAATGGTCTTGATCACCCTTTCGACGTAATTGGCTTTGATTTCCGTATTTTGTGCAAACTGATGTTGTATTCCTCTCTGTTTAAGAACGACATCGACCAACATAGATCTAAATTATTGGCCTTTGTCGGTTTGTATTCTGTTAGGTGACCTTCCTTCTGCCAGAACATCTTTCAAGGCTTCTGACACAGATTCGCCTTTCTTATTCTTCAATGGTCTCAGTCACACGTATTTGGAGAAGATATATATCACCACAAGTATGAATTTATATCCATTATAGTATTTAGCGAACTTGATCATGTCCATCAGATCAACATCCCACTGATCGACTATACCCTCGACGATGACTTTATTTCGTTTAAATTACCTTTTCAAGGGTCTTTGAAGACAGTAGGGTTCTTGTCGTTGTAACCATTTTCTGATTTTATATACGAATTGTCCATCCTTTCTAACGATTCTGTATAATTTATGGATCGTAATAAATTGTCTTTAAATATTGTTCACAAGAGGCCATCTGTGCGCTATGGAGGTTTCGAATGGAATGAAATATGATGATGATGATATGATTTTTGAAACATGTAGAAAATAATGTTCTTTTATATACGTCAGGCCTCCTCCTCCTCCTCCTCCTCCTCCTCCTCCTCCTCCTCATCATCATCATCATCATCATCATCATCATCATCATCATCATCATCATCATCACTCTCTGCATCATCGCTTTCTTCATAATTTTCATTATCAATGACTTCATCAAGGTAATTTGTGTTTATACTTTCGTTATGCTATTTTTATGGCTTTCTTATAGTCAGTACCATCTTGTACTAAGTCATCGACCATTTTCATGACTTTCAAGTGTAAACTGCCATTCTTTAATTGAAGTATGTATTGGATTAAACTATGGTATCTGGACATAAATTGATCCAGATCTTCATCTTTCAGTTTCCGATTGGCTTTCAGCCTTGCCTCTTCTTCAGTTAGTCTATCTTTTACATATTTATCAACCTTAGATTCCCATTTGTCTTCGTTTTCCTCTCTAGCAAGTTCAGTTAACTTCGTGAAAGCTATATATTCCCCTTCATCCATAGTAGTCTGCTCTTGTAAGCCTGACTTCTTAGATGGTATATAATCATCCTCGTTATCATCCCTTTTTCGCTTCAAGTCGTTATTTTCTGAACACCATCTGTTCATATGTCTAGCCAAGTCGTGCACGATTTCAAACATCAATCCGCATTTATCACAGGAAGGCATCCTTTCTCCTGAAGTGTCAGACAAGTCTTCTGAGAGTGTCTGTTCCTTTCGACGTCTATCGTCAAACTGCCCATATTTTGGTGTGTATCCGTTTATATACTCCGTGTTTCCACCACCAATCATGCCATTCAGACTACTAGTATCTGTGTTATGGTTGTTGAATATGTAAATATTTAACCTTTCTTCCTCTGGTGTGTTTTGTTTTAGGACTATAAATAGATATCCATATGGTCGTTTTGTAGCCTCTGTGTATTTCATCATGAATTGTTTTGGATGACTGGGATACATCTGTCTGGCAAGTATGGTCGTTCCGATTTGATCTCTTGGATTCTTAAATAAAACTATATACTGTGTACTGATACTCATGGTTCTGTTTTCTTTTCCCTTTGAGAAGCCGTTCTGCAATATACATGCCACACTGATATTTCTGTGATGACTGCCTTCTACAAAGAGCTCGCATGCGTCTTTACTGTTCATGGCATCTCTCATCAGATCGTCAATGACGATTAAACTGGGATATATAGTGTCTATGAACGAATCATCATTCAGATTTTCTGGCAAACCTTACATAAATAGTATGTTTTTCATCCTGCTTTGCATTTCACTGAACAAAGGTTGCCATCTCTTGTAACATCATATGATGCGTTCTGGTGGTGGTTCGATCATGGTCTGTGCACGGGTCAATAACTTGTTCATCCAACAAGATTTTCCTGAGGACGTGGAACCGATTGCCATTAGAGTGAACGGATGCTGTAAAACAACCTTTTGCGGCGGCGTTGGCGGCGGCGGTGGTGGCGACGGTGGCTGTGGATACGCTTGACTGCTTTGTTGATATGCATCACTGCTTTTTGGATATGATTGAATTCTTCCATGCTTATGACGTCTTTTCTTGAAAATTCAACATCAAACTCTGGTAAAATCTTTGACATCATGAAACACGTCTTACTCCTTCGAGTGTAAAGAGCAAAATGACACAAATGTCTGTTCTTTTGCTATTTATATTCTCCATGACCATAGGCTAGACTACTAATGCCATCGTCTAAAATATACCGTTTATCGTCCAATGGAGACAGTCCAAGTTTATTGTTGGTGGTATTGTATAACTGATGGTCATATGATCTGATCTGGTTCATGGAAGACAAATGAACCATCCTGTCAAATAGACATTCATTGTAATGGTCGTGCTTGGTGTGCTGCTTAATGACACTCTTCTTGATCCCTTTGGCCGTTTTCTTCTCTGTCAGTTTTCCGCCCTCCTCATAGATTATGTAATACATCTTTGATTTGAGATCCACGAATTCTTGTATTGGGATGCCATGTGTTTCGTGCTTCATTTTCCCCGGGACTTTCTTATCTTCTGTACTATATAATGGATGTTCTGGGTCATATTCCGACGTGTCGAAAAGATGTTTGTCTTTTATCATATCTTGATAGACATCCTCTGTGTAGATGGAATAACATAAACTATCAGTGTCGGTAAACAGCAGCTGTGCGTGAGGTCCATACTTTGTCTTCATATAATTGTAATGGAAATCGTACATACGTGTTTTTGACAGATCTAAAATGGAAAAGCCCACATGGATGGGTCTGTTCAAGTAGAGTTTCATTTTCAGCATGTGGACTGATACAAGATCTTCGTTGAATATCTTAAAAGCGTGAAAACTTGGTTTACTTGTGAACTTCCGGGCTTTTGATTGGTTGTTTACCAACTGGAATATAAGTCTCTTACGTAGGTTCTCCATTGTTTAACAAACACCGCATTATTCATCAATTTAAACAAATCCTTTTCAAAGTCGTTTTTGGCCTTTCTCCTCTTCTCTGTGTTGAAATCTATATATTGTTTTAGCCATGGTGTCTGTCTGAAAAGTCATGACTCTATGGATTTTAGTCAGTTTCATTCTCAAGGACAAATACAACTTTAAATTTCGATAATGAACCACATATTTCTCCTTCGAGCGTAGAATGGGTATACATTTTTCTGTTGATGTTCCTTTCAGGTCTAAGTCGTCTAATAGCTTCTTAGCATAGGGTGACAACATGTCTTCTGTGACTCTCATCCTCTCGGGTGCTAAAGGATATTCATTGTGGTTGTCATGCAATTCCGGTGGATAATCGATGTCAACTTCAAGTATAAATTCATCCTCACTATCATCAGACACATAGTTAATGTTTAAATGTTCAAATTCTTCTTTTTCAAGCCATCTGAACCCATCAACCTGAAGTGCTTGAGACATGGCCCACCCGTATATGTTGTTGGCATCTAAATAAGTCACGTGACTACTTGGTTGATTGTGATCATAGACGGGTACATTTCTATTGTTAGCTTTGGCGTGTCTATGCGTAATGGTAGAAATACCGCCTCTCAATCCCTGTTCAATGAACAGATGCATGTCAATATCTGTTAGTAGCTCCAAGTGCACACCTGTAATTTTTAGTGCAGCCTGCCATGCCAGCCCGGGAGAGGTGAAAAAATGAGCAGCATCCAATCCGTAGTAGTTGAGACAGATATCTCTGAAATTTTCAAAGACATTAGCCAAGGCTAAGACATCGGCGAGGACGTATAGATCGTGATATTGTCCAAGATTTTGTATTTCAAATTCACAAATTATGTGCATGTGCATAATCTTCTTCTGTAATACATTCACCCGACAATGAATTGTAAAAAGTCTCAATGGGGGGGGCAGTTCTTGTTCTGTAAATTTTGATTCAGAGTCAAAATACTCGTAAGGATAAACTTGTTTTCTCAAAAGTAGGGTCATCTTGTCGTCATCAAAGTATGTCGTCATTTGCTTAAAATTTTTGGTCCTTCCTTTGCAAGGTTATCTACGAGCTTTTCCAGTGATGAGGACATAAATTGGAAACAGTCCATACAATCCATGCATCAAAGCGAAAACGAGATATACTTTTCCATGTTGTTTGGTATACATTTTATCTGTTTGTTGACTTTGCCAATGGCCTGCATTATGAGATGACTGTCATAACCTTTCAGATTATGAAATAAGAGAGGAATTCGACCCGTAAATTTGTAGTTGATGTTGCAAACGTTATGGGCGGCACCTCTGAATGTTCCGGTCACGTGACATTGATCTCTCACTCTGTCGCCACCCAGTTTTTTGTTACATATGTGACAATGTGTGGCTTTTTTGAACGCCTGTCAATCTGTTCCTGTCATTGTCATAGGCTCACAGTGGTTAAACCTTTGTTCTGTCACCATACATTCCACAAATTTATCAGCAGCATCTAGACCTCTGTATACCACAGGTTGTTTTGAAGTGTCTGACGTCAAACCACATGGTATATGTTTGGTGGTTTTTGTTGTTGATGACTTCTCTGGATCATTTTCACATCCCACAATGGGTACTTGAAGACTTTCAAATTTGGCATAGATGACGTAAGGTAATTTTAACTGTTTGCGTATGTCTTTATATAGCAACTATTTGTCTTTTTCTGATGGAAGTTCCATTTTCTGTGGTCCATTGATCTGGCAGTATGACTCATGATCCTTCTATAACCTTTCTTTGGTGAATACGTGTAAGCAGTAGGGACAGTAATAATGCTGATTTTTACAGCTTTTCTGATCGAATAATAGTCTGTTCAAGTCTTTGATCCAGCAGAAATGTGATTTTTTTTCTGATCAGATAACAAAAGGAGATTAATGTGGCGTTCGTAGCGATTCTTTGTTATGTGAACAGGAAATATTTCATATTTCTCGTATCCAAACACGTTAACAGATATTTCATTCTGCTTTTCAAATTTCGGAATGTCCGCCATTTTTACGGGAAATGAGATTCCATCAAAGTTCAATTCATTACTATAGTCGCGGTATTTGCAGATCCTTTCAGAGTGACGATGACATGGATGTAAAGCTGCCAATAACGACCACATGAAACATTTGTTGTCTTTATTTTTTATGTTGATAACAGCTCGTTTAGTGCGTAGTTTGATGGGTAGTGGGACCCCAGATAGCATTCATGTGTTGGGCCAACGTTGGCTTTCCGTTAGCAACATTGTTGGGCCATTGTTGGCAAATGACGTTAGCCCAATGAAATTTTGCCCATCTGCCCTTGGTTGGCCCAATGATTTCTGCCAACAATGTTTACAATTTGCTAACAAGGTGCCAACAAATTTTTGCAGGAAAATATGGTGGGCCAACATTGGCCCAGTATTATCTGCCAACAAATTTTACAATTTGCCAACAAGTTGCCAACAAATTTTGTTAGAAAATTATGGTGGGCCAAAGATGGCCCATCCATGACCCAATAATGAACCACCGGTATCAAGCCATCAGCTTACCAGCATGTGGTTTAACTAAGGAAATACAGACAGTCTACAACAGTTTCATATTTGAGTTTCAACTGCATACTGAATTCACATCCATAAAAGTGTTGAAGAAAAACAAGCTATATATAGTCATGCCCGTAATAATATCTCATATCCATGTGTCCCATATGTTGTTTAAATTTCAGAATAAGAACCTTCATTCTACATTCCTAAAATTACCATAGTAATTGTTGAAACAATATGACTAGTAACTTTATTTGAACACAACAAGCTTATTAATCAAAACCACCTCATATTACTCCTAATGTTGACTATTATTTTTGTATTCTTCTAGATTTTTACTGATATCAAACCAATGAAATACCTAAAGAGTTGAGATATTGTCAGTCACTTAAATGAAAAGTTGTTTCTCTGCCAACAATTTATAACATTTTATAAGTATGTGAAAAGGGAAATTCAACAACAACAGTCAATTAAGCATTATATTTACTCAAAAGTTACTTAGATATAAAAAATATATTTAATTTTTGATCATTTGCAATTATAGCAATTATTCATTCTCATGTTCATGTTCACTTTCATTGTCATTGTCATTTCCATTTTCAATTGCATTGTCTTGCTTTTTTTTCTTTTCAAGTTCCCGTTTCTTCCTTCCCCTTCACGGTCTTTTGTGAACCGTAGTCAGTCTTTTATCACTCCATCTATCGCACTATCACTGGCATTGGCAGTGAGCCTGGTTCTTCTTATATATCCTGAAAAAGATGGAAATAAGATTATTTAATCAAATTTACTTAAATTTACACTATTTTGTCAGCAATGTAATTATTTTTTGGTATTCAACCACCAAAAATATCACATTGGTTTAAAAAGAGTCAGGATCAGTGATGTACTATTAGCATAAAATATGCCTGAGCTCTTATCAATTGTCTTCTTAAATGCAAATTTTCTATGTTGTAAGGAAAGATAACTCATGAAAAGCTATTCTGGTTATCCTTGTAACTTTGATCATTTTGAATTGTAGGTAATATAATGGACATTCACTTTCAAACCTGGGACAATAAGAATAAAAAAAAATATGATTTTTTTTAAATAGGGGGGATTGACAACCTTCATAGGCTTTTAATTTTTGATGTTTTTGGTCTATGATGGATGGCTGTCTCATTGACAATCATACCACATCTCTTTTTTATATTTTAGCCATTTTTTCGCTTTTCACCCAGTTATTGTACTATCTTAAATGGCAGTTGTGGTCATCATTCATTAATTACAATTCTTAAAGGCATGGCAAGTGTGAGAGACATTAGTTAAGCAAACCTACTTTAGTTAAGCAAACATACTTCTTATCACCGACAAGAGCCTGCTGGATCCAAATGCCTCTTTGCCTCCTTGACCAGTCCAGTTGAAAAGAATTGCCAGCTGGTTCGTCAACCTGTATTTCATATTGCATCTTGTGCACTCTGGCACACTAACGCCTCCTTTAGTTCCAAGATGAAAGACCTAAAAAATAAAATATGGCTCATTACAAATGTTCATTCCTTATTCATTATCAAAATGCAAGAGAGATGGTTTACATCATCAAGACCCCTCATGAGGGTACCTGGTAATGAAATAATCACAGAGTTTGGTGACTATAATCATATAATCAAAAATGTCAATGTCTTTTGACTTGTTGCAAGTTTTAGTAATCAAAATTAGTCGCAATTACGTACAGCATTAATATTGTAATTATTTTTATATAGTCATATTTAAGTAGTAAACTAATTCTGTAAAGATTACATCACAAATTAATTTTCATTCAATCAATTGCTCCATTTCTTCCTGTCGCAGTGCATGAAAACCTTGACAAATAGGGTATTGAGCTATTAAGTACAAATTTTACTTCATTTTAAGAAAACCCCAATTTTGTTATATAGGTTCTAGTGACATTATTATTTCTAAACCCATTTGAATAGTGATTTTATTTTCACTGCTAGTTTTTGATAGATATTCATGCAACATGTATCTTTCAGTTGCATACCAGTATAAACTATTTTTAAACTGTAAAAAATATACATGATTGTACCAATTCTTCTACTTCATGTACTTAAAATAATCAAAATATATCAAACAATGTACATCTGTTTTCATGCAATTTAATGTTAAAACAAATTATTCTAGTGTTATTTTCTATCATTTAATGTATGTTGAGTACTGATTAAAAATTTATCATGGCCTGAGATCACTTTAAAACATAAGTAAATACTGTAAGTAAATTATATGAAGTATTATTGTACTATATATATACAAATAAATACTTACATTGTACAGTTGCATATTCTTTAAAACAAAAGCTTGTTCAGTCTTTTTCAGTTGCACTGTCTGGTTATAATGACCTTGATGATATGTTCCAGAGACAAAGGATAATGAAAGGCGGGAAATAGATAAGAAATCTGACACTTTATACACTCCTTGTAAAAGCAACAACATATCTGTTTATCTGCCATCAAAGTTAATTGGATCCAGTTCACATATTGATAAATATGCAAAAGTTTATCTGTTAATAACATATAATCCCTGACACTCCTTCCCCATCGTGAGCTACATGGTATTGCCCTAGACCGGTACACAAAGTTCATGCAGGAGACTACCTCAAACTTTATAGATTTTTTTAAAGGACACCGGACATGAAAAATATTTTTTTGTTTTTCATTTGTTAATGTCAGAATTAAATGAAAGAGAACAACGGCAAAGCAATTATCTCTACCAAATTACTGTAGGAATGTACATTTCACACGCGTTTTGATAAATCTGCGATGATCTCCGGAAACTGCCGACAATTAATAAGGTAGTGCACAAAAGTTAGCGTGACGTCACAGTTGTTAATTATTTATAACAACACACGCTTTCACTTGTAAACAACACCACACATTATGGATTTAAACGACACTATTGACGATGAAGATGCTTTATGTATACCTTCACTAGACAATATTCAACCGTATCAGTTTGAACCGATGGCAGAAATGAGCTCCAATGCAACAGAAATGTCAGAAATCTCGGAACATTCTGATGTCCATGGATGCCGATCACGAGGAAAAGGAAAGTCGTGATGATAGATTGGACAATTTAGCATGGAAAGAAATGTTATCCTCAACATTTACAAATTTGTTTCCACTCCATATCCGGAGAAAATTATTTTCCCTCTGTAACCTAAGGAAATGTAAAAATCAATCGTAATTGAAAAAAAAGGGGGAGGGGGGAAAGTCTCGAAAAACATTACCATCGGACAGTGCCTGATGTTGTATTTTTAAGAATACTACTCTGTACTTGTCATTAGTTCTACTTCCCTCATCACTTAGTTAAAATTTATCGAGGGCTGCCTGAAGTTCCTAAAATTTAAATTGTCTACGTATATTTACCGTGATCATCTTCAAATGCACGCATTTATTATATATTATGTTTGTGTGGTTTTTTGTTTTTTGTTTATATATTTGTATGCCTTTGTATTGTAATTGCTTGACCCATATGGATGTAATATGCAATTTGAATAAATTAATTAATAAATCTATAAAATTACCTGGAATATAATTATAAAACAAAGGCTGGTATTAGGTGTAACCCTATTCTCTTCGCGTGTAGAAGTAAAAACATATTGTCATTTTGTTCAATCGGACACAAAAAGCGTGCCCGGAAAAGGATTTTTATACATATATTTATTATTTTTTTAAGTCCTGAATAACTCTCAATGAACAAAGACTTATTGACGTTGTAATAATCCTCTAAAATTGTATGTCCGCACAAAAATATTGAAACGTTTGTTCGAAATCTAAGTTGGAAACAAACATTTTGCAAAGTACAAACTTATTGAAGTTTTTTTTTTTTTTAATATTTTGTTTATTATTCATTTCTTAAACAGATCATTGCATATAAAAAAAACCTGTCAACAATTTTACGAAAATAAAAAATGCTTCAAGTAACAACCAACTGATAATAATCGATCTTGGCAAAATTTCCTTTTGACCCCCCTTTTTTCAATGTATGTCTATGCTTATTCTATTAACAGAGGGGGGATCAAAATGAAGTATTTCCTCTATCTTTCCGATGGGATTAAAACAGGGTACATAAGTTATAATGAAAAAAAAAGCAGAATTGATGTGTTGTCCTAGACCTTTCAAGCCATGGGTCAATTAGTTCATACGCGTGAGTGAAAAAAAATCTTGGTCCATATATTAAAATATATCCTTTCAAATTAAAAGAAGGGGACTAAAACTTACAAAGGATTAAATACTGATAATCTGTAAAAGCGCGAGAGATCATAATGTATTATGTCTTGTCATATATACCTCGTTCTTTATTCTCTTTTGAGCAGCTATTCTAGGTTTTTTGGGGGCATGATAATCGTCATTCACTACAACGGGAATATCAGGAATAGCATCATCCTTCATTGCCACTCTTGCTCCAGGATATCCAACTCGGCCAGTCTTGCTGGTTGCCTACTATACTGGCTCTTTGTGAAATGCTTTCCACATATTTTACTGTATTTTGAAGGAGTGAAATCCTGACGTTTGCAATAATGTACCCATGTTTTAAACCTTGGTTGATCTTTTGGAAGACTAAACCAAGAGACAGTTTTGTCGGTTGAAGAATCACTTTTGCAACCCCAGACAACGCAATAAGGCATTTTTATCCAAAGATTATTTTAACGTTTTACTATTACTACGTTCGCAAATGAAGTGATTATATATACCCTAAGAAACAATAACCGTGTTATTTTAATTAGAAACAGTTATAGACTTTAATATTTATCTATGATATAGTGTTTCTTTCATCATAGGTTAGATAGAGTATTATCAACTGTGACGTACACAGCATGTGAGCCTCATTATCAAGCTAAAAATATGCATACGGCGGTAAACAGATTTATCAGTGTTTACACACACTGTTATCACACTTCATGAGTATAATTAGATACTGTAGAGTTCATACACATAATGTATAAGTAATATTGATGCAGTATTAATCTGAAAAAGATGTTTGATAATTTGATGTCCGGCGCCCTTTAATCTTATGATATATAAACAAATATATAGTAGTAAAAACGCAATGATATTTGAATTATGAATACATGAGGCACCCTTATACGAGACTGGCCGACTCCATATTGTCTTATATCTATCCAACGATTCGCTAGGAAAATTAAGGGTCGGTTTCTCGGAATTGTTGGACGGGATTATTCCTCAGATTCATAACTAAAACACCTCAGAGTTTCACTGACTGACATCCATATGATACATATACTCTCTTCGTTACCATATGATTGAACTTTACGTCACAGTCGGGTCAGTGGAGTTGCATATTTAAAATGTATTAAATAAAAGTCACCAGATATTAAATTATTGCGTTGATAATCAAATGTTTAAAACAAAATAGTATAAAAAGCGCCCGTGTTTCTATTTATACTAATGAGGCGCTCCATACCTTGAATCGTTTGTACTAATGTTGATTGAAAATGTTTGACGTGGCTTCACATTTGAGTCTCTTCGATAAGACTGACTAAACCTTATAATTTGTTGTTGTTTTTTTAGGTAAATGCCGATGAAATTGGAAATAACATAATTAATTAAATCTGATTGGTCGATTTCGTATCGGGCGAAAATATTTAATCGAATTTTCCCGCTGTAGTCATTTACCTGTCATACAGAGCAGAGGTCTTTTTATCGGGGTATTGCACAACAACTTGTAATATCCAATTATTTTTGTTCTTCAATTTTATATCAAAGCGAAAAATAGTTAAAAATAAATTGCTTATATTGTATAATAAATGACCCAGAAGATTATAGAAATAAACTGAACAAATAAACATAAACACGGCGATTTACACACAGCTGTGTATAATTAAGTAGCGATGTAAACATTGAACAATGTGGTTATTCACAGGGATTTTTTTTAAATAAAATTGTGATGTATATACGGGATTTGGATTTAATATAACTGGAATGAAAAGAAGGTTTGTTTATATGACAGAAAGGTTGAAATCTGGTGTGAATTTAATAAGCGGAAACAATGTGATGGGAGTGAAAAGAAATTATATTTGTGTTATGTTAGCCAGTGTTAAATGTCGTGTTGAATTACATATGGCATTTTTAAAACATCGTAAATCAGATGTACTGTTTGAAAATGGATTTAATATGAAGTGAAACATTTTCATAATATACATATTTAAGTGTACATCGGTAGCCGTTTGATAATGGATTACTCCGAGGAGATTCTGTGTAATAATAATAATAATAATAATAATGTTATTGTTCAACCGCATACATACAATGGGTTTGACAAATGCATACACAAACAGTATTAAGTAGCAACAATAATAAACACTGAAACATTTCTTACACGCATAAGTACCGACGCATGGGGATTTCCAGTCCTACGGCTCCTAAGTTACAATAGTACAACAACAATGGCTTAAGGACACCAACGGGGTATAAGAATCTGAAAATTGAGCAATACTTGGGTAAAGTTTAATATACACAATAGAGTGAGATGTTTGTTGTTTAACGCCAACTCTGCAATTTTCCAGGTATGGCATGGTACACAATAGACCTCAGTCTCCAAGAAAACTAAAGAGATAATACAAAGAAAATATATTCGCACATTATTATTTTATCAAACCAACATAACGAAAATCGATTGACATGATGCACTATGAATTCATTCAAATTCATGGACACCAATTTTCGTGTTGTGAGGAAAGAATGTATTTTCGCAAATTCGTCAATTGATGGAGCACAAAAACAAATATAAGAAAACTGATCTTTATCGAGGTCAGGTATGATTTGTTTACGTACATGTCATCACTTAAGACCGGTGCCACTTGTGGGGCAGGAACTACCAACCCTTCCTGAGCACCTGAGTTCATCCCCAATTATTAGTGGGGTTTGTGTTACTCGATCTTGAGTTTTATGTGTATGTTTTGTATATAATTGTTTGTCCTTTTGTCATTTTTTCTGTTGGCCATTGTGTTGTCTGTTCTTCTTCCATTTACATATTCTGATTACCCCTTTGGCATCTTCAAACTCTTGTATCAAATGCTTGATGCACGAAATCGTAGTCAGTACATGTATATTTCGTTGTTTGATACTACCCACAAAGTCCACGAAATTTGGTAAAGCAAACATTCTAAAACTATTCCGAACAGTTGTTTCGTACCTCGACTATCCCCAAAAATTATTTCGTACCATGACTATCCCCAACAGTTCTTTCGTACCTTGACCATCCCCAAGTTCTTTCGTACCTTGACTATCCCCAACAGTTGTTTCCTACCTTGACTATCCTGAATGTAATAACAGAAGAATCACAAGCACCATTCAACACAGCAACATATAGTCCAGCTCCAATGGGTAAAATTGAGCTCACCTAAAATTGTAAATAAGTACATGTTTATTAATCGAGTTGCTCTCTGTAATCGACAGGGATGTATATGTTAGCGACAATAAGTGAAATCAGGCATTAAGCTTAAATCCTAGGCAATAAGCTAATGCCTAAAATTTCAGGCATTAAGCTTATTTCCTGAAATGAATTGATGAAATTTTCACCTATTGCCGAACTAAATTTTAGGCAATAGGTGAAATTAAGTTTTATGAATTCTGACAAATGCATGCTCAATTTTTGTAATTATTTTGTATTTCAATCTGTCTTATAAGTTGAATAAAATTAGATATTGTCTAAAAATGTATTGTTTTGCCTAAAATGAAAAAAATGTTGATGACAGAATTATTTTATTTTAGAATAATTTCAAGATATTTTCCCAAAATAAAATTCACACTTCAGTGGCTTGGCTGGTTTCAACTGGACACATCTAGATTTGAATTTTGCTCACTTACTTGTTCAAATGATTTTATTGGATAAGTAAAATTTCTTTGTTTAACATGCCTTTAAATGCTCTATGTGACAAATACATCCATGTTTAATGTGGAACTTCGTGCGAGGAGGGGTTGTTATGTCCGAATTGCAAGGTTGATTCCAACAGCGTTCCTCATTGTTCAGGGGCCATGAACAGTCAACTAAAACAGGCAAACACAATGGTAGCTAGGATTAAAAAGGGACTAGGGACACCAGCAATCGGCCAAACAGTTGCAGTGCCAATACCTACGTTTTATCGAAGGATTCGAGAGAAGGGCGATAGTAGAAATTTACTAGGAAGAATTATTGAGGTATTTAATTTAACCATTTTTTTATTATCGTTTATTAAGTTTAAAAAAGTGGTTATTCATTTAAAAACAATAGCTCGAAACGGCAATAGGAAAAAATGTGTATTTGTTGATGAGACAACAGCCTAAAACTGAATTACTTCACTAAATCGCCATGTTTGTTTAAAAAGAAGAGATGTTGATAATGTCAGAGAGACTAAACCCCTTCTCCTAAGAACGACACCAAATGCGTCATTCAGAGGTCATCTCAAGGTCTTCAACACAGTTGAAACCCACAACATGCACTGATCTCTGAATTGCCCGGACAGCACAACACAGTTCACAAATCAGTAAAACACTGCAAGGCAAAAAATAATGCAAATACCTACCTTCCCTATTTTTTCTTACCTTGGGGACAAGAATAACACATATAATTTGTTTGGCCTAAGCCAAAACACTACAATAATAAGATGACTAACAAACCTCAAAAAGAGAAGTAATTTGGACGCTTTATATTTTCTATTCTTTCGGTACGAGTTTCCCTATTTGTTTTTCAGGTGAACGACAAAGGAAATGCAGATATTTTTACAAGAGGAACTTAACTGTGAAACATCTATTAGTGTTCGCGAAGCTGCATCTCAGCAGTCCTTATCGGGTGGTCAGTTTTTTTCAAACTGTTCGTGTAAATCAACATCCTCAAGTAACAGATGCAAGTGTAAGACAAATGGAGTACTGTGCAATAGTCGGTGCCATAGCTCTGGATCATGTGATAACAAATGATTTTTAATATATTACTTTAAATATTTCCAAAAAACTTTATTTTTTAATATTTTATTCTATTTAGCATTTTAAGTGAATGATGTAGTTTTAGAAATAATTTTTATTTCAGGTATTTGACATTTTAAATATCTCGTTTTAATATAAAATTGTCAATGTTTTACTGACTTATAATATTAATAAATGTTTATATCTATGTTTTTTTTTATGTTTTAGGCATTAAGCCTAATGCCTGGACATATATTTCAGGCATTAAGCTTAAATCCTAGGATTTAAGCTTAATGCCTAACACAATTTAGGCATTAAGCTTAATGCACAGGCAATAGCTTAATGCCTGATTTCACTTATTGCTGCTAACATATATATACGATATTCGTACAGTGTCTTAAAATACGAAGTTTGGCTGTAGTGAGGCTTACAAACTGTGACAAACTTCAGTTTCACCAAGCTATTTCCCAGTTTTATACTGAATACTCATAAATTTATGCTTTACGAAACTGCATTAATATTATATTTATCTTGCAGAAAAATTACATTAATCCATAGTCTGTTAAATATTATAATGAATAAGAAAACTATACAATAATCCCTTGTTTGCCCCTTTTGATAGTTTGTCCAACAGGAAGTGAACTGTTTTCGTGTGGTTAGTTTTGCTCGATCTTTAGTATAAACATATTTTATTAATTTATTCAATATTACACATTATTACAATACACATATAAATTGTACAGACATTTAAATTAATCAATAGGATTCGGAAACAAGTGGTTATATTTATATTAATCCGTATCCCTGTTGTTATCTGGTGTTCACGGTTTAATTAGTATCGAAAGGTAGAAGTGTATTAAGAATTAATCAAGTGCTAATCAGTCGTTGTCAATGTTATTTGGTGTGCTTTGGTAAAAAAAACAGACAAACAAACAAACAAATGAAGTGCAAAGGTGCAAGTGCTTTTTTATTTTGACATGTTTAAGTTGTGTGAATATGATTAAGAGGTGAATAGTTTACTACTTATGATAAACTTCTGCACTCTGCACGTTTAAGAATATATCTGTATTTAGGGCATTCGTTAAGTCTGTAAGAGCCAAACAATAATAAATCCGTATTTAAGTTAATTGGAAAATTAATGGTGTGAATATATCTCAGTCTTGTTGCATTGTGACGGGGGCATTGTAGCAGAAAATGGGCCGTGGTTTCTGTTGCCCCACATTGACAGAATGGGGAATTTACAATATTTTTACGAAATAAGTTATGATTGAGAGAGCTGCATTGCATACGCAACCTAGCATGTAAAATGTGTTCCAATTGAGTACCAATATAACAATAAATGGGTTAAGTATTGTTTTGGGGTTGAAGATTTGATTTAATTATCTGAACAGATCTGCTTGATTTAATATTTTCTGGCTGTTGGTTCCATAGTAGTACACTGGAGGGTATGCATTAGCTTGCGTAGAGCGATGTCCGAGTGCGTACTGGAGGAATACGTGAAGAATGACGAGTATTATGGTCATGGGTCCTGCCGAAATTTTGCGGAATTAAGTTACTAAGATATTGAGGATTATTTGACATCTTATAAAATTGAATCGTACTATGCCTTTCCCTTCTATCTTTAAAGTTTTCCCACTCGGTTTCAATATATACATTACTTAAGGATACAAGTCTGGTACCCCCAGTCACGATTCTAGCAGCCTCAACCTGAACATATTCTAGTTTGGTAATTAGTATTTGAGTCTTGCTATCCCAAACAACATTTGCATATTCTAGTAATTGTCTTATAAAAGTAATATCAATTGTTTCTAGAGTTTTCCGATCCTGTATAAATTTGAATTTCCTTAAAATGTTAACACGTGAGAAAGCTTTTTTTAGTAATCATGTCAATATGTTTGTTCCAATTGTTCGATCTTTAGTTTTCTATGTATGTTTTGTAGATCATTGTTTGCCCTTTTGTCCTGTCTCTTTTGGACATTGTATTGTCTGGTCTATTATGGCCTTTGATTACCATGTTGTTATCTTCAAACTTTTCTTATCTTATAGAAAACATTACATTAATCCATTAACGATTATATGTTATAATGACCTTGTTGATCCCTTTTGATATTTTCCTCAACAGGAAGTGAACTGATTTACAGCTAGCTTCCAAAAGCTCAACGGGAAAATATGTGAAAGAGGTACCAGACAAATATATTTTGGTCAGTGGCCATATAAAGAAAATTATCCAATCAATGCGCTATTTGATTGCTCAACTACAAAGAGTGTAGGATGAATACGAACATCGATCAAAAAACGTATTAACAAGCAGCAATATTAAAGACCATGCTCGTATTGTTTTCGTTTGTCTTTCGTACTCTTTCGTGTCTAATATTGGCATTTCCGGTCTACATCAAGATTATACATATATGAGGTCGGTCCTCTTAGTAGAGCCACCAGGTTTTGTTTAGATCCTTTGAATTTCTTCCTCCCAAAAACTTTGCTTTGAAATCTTTTAATTTGAGCGTCCCCGTTTAATGGTTTTTTTCACAAACGTTCTGTGTGCATTTAATTAGATATTAACACTTTTATGGACCTAAATTAAAACGTAGCAGAAGAGTTTGAAGATACCAAAGGGGTAATCAGAATCCGTAAAGCGAAGAAGAACAGAAAACACACTGGCCAAAAGTAAAAGTACAAACAACGATCTACAAACAATACACGTTAAACTGAAGATCGAGTAACAGGAACCCCACTAAAACCGCATAATAAAGGCATAATAAAGGCATAATAAATAGTGACTAACCTTGATATTTATAACTAAGAGTCCTAGTCCACCAACACCAACAAATATCATACCAGGAACAATTAGAAATGGAATGTCTGTAACCACATCAAAATATCATATAAATACATACAATAACCACATTAAAATATCATATAAATACACGAACACAAGAATCTGAGAGATGATTGATAGGATGTGAACATGTTACTTTATTACCAATTATCATTATTAACATACTGTGGCTAATAAGCAGCTGCCACACATGAAAATCGTCATACTAGTATATGAGAGACACTCTACTACGCCCGATGTCGTTTGGGGCGGGAGAGGTAAGCCTACAGCAAAAAATTATGTCTTATTTCGTTATCACGGTTTTCATCTTTTTAGTTTTTCGTGTTGTGCTATCGTTTGTTTGTCCCTGATCTGTGTATTGTGTCCAATTGTTCCCGTGTCTCTGGATTGTCCATTCTTGATCACCACTTCGCTTTTCTCTAACGTTGTGTTCCCACTTGTTCCCGTGTCTCTGGATTGTCCGTTCTTGATTACCACTTCGCTTTTCTCTAACGTTGTGTGCCCACTTGTTCCCGTGTCTCTGGATTGTCCATTCTTGATTACCACTTCGCTTTTCTCTAACGTTGTGTGCCCACTTGTTCCCGTGTCTCTGGATTGTCCATTCTTGATTACCACTTCGCTTTTCTCTAACGTTGTGTGCCCACTTGTTCCCGTGTCTCTGGATTGTCCGTTCTTGATTACCACTTCGCTATTCACTAACGTTGTGTGCCCACTTGTTCCCGTGTCTCTGGATTGTCCATTCTTGGTTACCACTTCGCTTTTCTCTAACGTTGTGTGCCCACTTGTTCCGGTGTCTCTGGATTGTCCACTCTTGATTACCACTTCGCTTTCCTCTACCGTTGTGTGCCTACATGTTCCGTGTGTCTGGATTGTCCATTCTTGATTACCAATTCGCTTTTCTCTAACGTTGTGTGCCCACTTGTTCCCGTGTCTCTGGGTTGTCCATTCTTGATTACCACTTCGCTTTTCTCTAACGTTCTGTGCCCACTTGTTCCCGTGTCTCTGGATTGTCCATTCTTGATTACCACTTCGCTTTTCTCTCGTGGAACGAAGGTAAAGGAATTGAAATACTTAAATGTAATTATAATGCAGGTGGCTATGTAACAGGTAATTTCATTTATCAATCGAATTTGCTTAAATTTTATGTTTTACCTTGTTGGAAATATTGATTTAAAGTGACACAGATTAAATTTAATTGGTATAAAAATTGTTATCTAGTCTAAATAAAATTGAGAATTCATATGCTCGATTATAATATATTTATATACCATATTAACGAAATACTCGTGATACGTGCTAATGTGGGTCACGGGTCACTGTGAGTAGCATGTGTAGTCACGTGAACATATGCGGTCTTGAAAAAACTGTTGATACTCATAAAAGATTGATAAATGCAATAACATTTTATGTTTGTCTTCAAGAAATACGATAGACAAAACCAAGTGTGAAGTTTTATGACGAAATATCTCCGATTTCTAGGTAAATTTACGCTTGGGATGGGAGGAGGTAAGCTTACAGCAAAAAACTATGTCTTATTTCGTTATCACGGTTTTCATCTTTTTAGTTTTTCGTGTTGTGCTATCGTTTGTTTGTCCCTGATCTGTGTATTGTGTCCAATTGTTCCCGTGTCTCTGGATTGTCCATTCTTGATCAGCACTTCGCTTTTCTCTAACGTTGTGTTCCCACTTGTTCCCGCGTTTCTGGATTGTCCATTATTGATTACCACTTCGCTTTTCACCAACGTTGTGTGCCCACTTGTTCCCGTGTCTCTGGATTGTCCATTCTTGATTACCACTTCGCTATTCTCTAACGTTGTGTGCCCACTTGTTCCGGTGTCTCTGGATTGTCCATTCTTGATTACCACTTCGCTTTTCTCTAACGTTGTGTGCACACATGCTTCGTGTGTCTGAATTGTCCATTCTTGATTACCACTTCGCTTTTCTCTAACGTTGTGTGCACACATGCTCCGCGTCTCTGGATTGTCCATTCTTGATTACCAATTCGCTTTTCTCTAACATTGTGTGCCCACTTGTTCCCGTGTCTCTGGATTGTCCATTCTTGATTACCACTTCGCTTTTCTCTAACGGTCTGTGCCCACTTGTTCCCGTGTCTCTGGATTGTCTATTCTTTATTACCAGTTCGCTTTTCTCTCGTGGAACGAAGGTAAAGGAATTGAAATACTTAAATGTAATTATAATGCAGGTGGCTATGTAACAGGTAATTTCATTTATCAATCGAATTTGCTTAAATTTTATGTTTTACCTTGTTGGAAATATTGATTTAAAGTGCCACAGATTAAATTTAATTGGTATAAAAATTGTTATCTAGTCTAAATAAAATTGAGAATTCATATGCTCGATTATAATATATTTATATACCATATTAACGAAATACTCGTGATACGTGCTAATGTGGGGCACGGGTCACTGTGAGTAGCATGTGTAGTCACGTGAACAGATGCGGTCTTGAAAAAACTGTTGATATTCATAAAAGATTGATAAATGCAATAAAATTTTATGTTTTTCTTCAAGAAATATGATAGACAAAACCATGTGTGAAGTTTTATGACGAAATATCTCCGATTTCTAGGTAAATTTACGAGTTGAAGTGGAGAAACGCCCACAGGTAATTTTAGCGATGTATTTTTATCTTGGACAATAATGAGCGTCCTGATTGAATGATCGATTTAAAACACACTGACTCCGCATGGTTTAGTAAGGTTACTCAGGTCAATAGTTTATAAATATAGAATCTTCAAAATGTAAAGGAAAGACGCATGTAAAAGAAATATATGTTATATTTATTCATTTGTTTGATTCTGGAATAGTGTTGATCATTGATTTAAACAAGAAAAAAGGGAAAAAGGGTGTGAATTTTATTTGTGAGCCTTACAGTTAAATAAAGTTATGTTACGACAGTTTAAAGAGAAAAATAAAAATCTGTTGCGACTAAAGCTTAAATCAGCGTGAAAAATTGAACAATTATCAGTGGTTTTGTAAATGAGATTTATTCTAAATAGAAAATCTGAATTTATTATTTATTAATTTATTATTAATGATACAATTTTATATCCCTTGGGAGGGGATGGAAATTTGAAATAAAAACACAGGACCGGACTTTAAGCAAAAATAATAATCCAGGATTAGTTTTTTATTAAACAAAAAAAAGCCAGGACCCCTGTGTCCATGACAATTTTTTTTAAGTTAAATAATATGAAATATTGACATCCACACTTGACTTTTGGACAGCACATTTCTGTGTCTACACTTGCCCTCAGGCAACACTTGTATATATTATAATATAATCGAACAGATTTGTATTTATGGAAGTATATTGGCGTTGATAATATGTGAAAAGGTGCGATGAAATTGATTAATAGTAACTGATAATTAATTGTAAACAACTGTTATTGTTGGGAGACTTTCATTAGAATGGGAATAACCGTTATGTAATTGAAGTATTGCCGACGTGAATTGTCAGTTTTACTGTCGCAAATGTCCATTTATCTAGCTCCGCTACGAGTCGCCAGGTAAACTCAATTTACGACGGTAATCGGCAACACTTCGTTATTCCAACGAACTGTCTTACTCACCAGAATTAGACAGTCCAAGCATCAGAGAACCACAGATCATCAATATCCTGTAATTAAAATGATACATTACATGGAAATTAACATCATCAACATACTCTAGTTCTTGATTGGCAACATACCGTTATTTGCTATGTTTGATGGGTAGGCAATATGCATGTCTATGGGCGCCAATTGTGCTCCTCTTCTCGCCGCCTTGTTTTTTTATTCATATGAAGCAAACTTCATACAGTGACTTCTCAAAGAAAACGTATTGAAAGTACATGTAATTTAATATTCTTCTTCGCTTCGGTCCATATGTCATATTAGGTTAGGGTTAGGTTTATGGTGTTTAACGCCACTTTCAACAATATATCAGCTATATGGTGGCGATCGGTTTTATTGGTTGAAGAAACTGGTGTAACAGGAGAACACCACCGACCTTCCACAAGTCATTGACAAACTTTATCACATAAGGTCGTAAGACTTAAGCGGGATTCGAACTCACAACGTTATTGGTGGGGGATAGGCACTGATTGCATAGGGAGATGTAAATCTAACTACCATACCATCACGATGTCAGCCTATAATTTTAGGAGATATCTACCAGTCAACAGCCACATTACCCTCACCTATATATATTCACTACATTATCATCACAAAGAAAGCACGAATTTTGTTAATTAATATGGCTTTAGATTTATCGTTTGTTGACAACTATGGTAGAATACATTTCTGTTTTTAAATATGAACTCATTAGAGGTCAGATGCTTATTAAGATGTTTGCAAATCGTTGACATTATGTCTTAAGGTATAAGCCTAATACACAACTCACATCATTTCACAAACAGGAGAGGTTTGGGCCAAAAAACTAACATAACCCGGCAACTTTTTATTGAAGTGCCTGTACCAAGTCAGGAAAATGAGCAGTCATATATATGTGTGGTAGGGGTATATCAATTTGTTCCTTTTCTATGCTTTTCTATTGCATTATATTTCTATCAATATTTCGGGCTCCGCGGTAGAACTTTGAATAGACTCTCGTGATACCCCAATATCCACATACACGTGTATCATCTACTTACCCGATAAGGAAAATAACTCCTATAAAAGCGTGTAAAAATGTATATATATAATTTAGTGTGCACGGTGCGTTTCCGTAATAACCCTCATGAGGTACACTCAAAATCTACATGACACGTTTCTGGAATAACCCTCATGAGGTACACTCAAAATCTACACGACACGTTTCTGGAATAACCCTCATGAGGTACACTCAAAATCTACATGACACGTTTCTGGAATAACCCTCATGAGGTACACTCAAAATCTACATGACACGTTTCTGGAATAACCCTCATGAGGTACACTCAAAATCTACATGACACGTTTCTGAAATAACCTTTATGATGTACACTCAAAATGTTAATGACACGTTTCGGGAATAACCCTCATGAGGTACACTCAAAATCTACATGACACGTTTCTGGAATAACCCTCATGAGGTTCACTCAAAATCTTAATGACACGTTTCTGGAATAACCCTCATGAGGTACACTCAAAATCTACATGACACGTTTCTGGAATAACCTTCATGAGGTACACTGAAAATCTACATGACACGTTTCTGGAATAACCCTCATGAGGTACACTCAAAATCTACATGACACGTTTCTGGAATAACCCTCATGAGGTACAGACCCTGGATCGTTTAACCTAACAGATATTTCGTATCGTTTGCGTTTTTCGTTCGTTTCGTTTGCGTGTATCGTTCGTTCGTTTTTCGTTTTCCGTTCGTTTGCGTTTTGTGCGTGTAATGTATTCTTTCTTTCGTGTATCGTTCGCCAGTTTAATTAGACTTATACACGAAACGAAATACGAACGAACAATACACGAAACGAACCCACGCTACGATTTCCAGTTTAAAATAATTACTACAATTTCAATCGTACTATTACTAAAAAAAAATAATTAAAATGTAAACAACATTTTACATATACAAACATGTATTTCCTTTATTTACATGTACCAGTAATTTTATACAATAAGGGAAAAACATATTTAATAAATGCATTTTTTCTATTATTTACTCTAGGACAAATAAACAAGAAATCATCTACATGTATGTAAACAAACGCCTCTGGCAGTTTCACCTGGGAAATACATGCACTGCAGGTGTGAAATGTCAACTCTTACATTTGTAATTTCATTCTAATTAATAATTATATCACCTTTTGAAGCCACACGCCTCTCGGACAGCTTAACCGAGAAAATAACTTTAACTTTTTTCTTTATTTCTCTAAAACCAAATTACAATGGTACAGAAAACATAATAAACACAGATTATTACAATAGTACGAATGTAGCAGTACATGGAGGTAATAACAGAGCATTAGTCAAATATTATAACATTTTACATTTACATATCATTTAATAGGGAAAAAAAGAGGCTCTCAAGAGCCTGTATCGTTCATCTGGTTATAAAGAAAACCAATTGGTCCTATGTAAAAACTATATCCTGCAGTGGCGGCCATCTTGGATTTCAGATCGGCATGAAAGACCCAAACTTTTTAGAGGACCTTCAAATGATTACTCCTGGAGAGTTTGGTTTCAATTGTCCAAGTGGTTTAAGAGAAGAAGCGTTTTGAAACATTTTTCCCATAGGGTCCAATGTTAAACTAAGTCCTGTCGTAGCCGCTATTTTGAATTTTATATCGGAACGAAAAACCTAAAGTATGTAGCGGACCATTCAATGAACATTCATGTACAGTTTGGCTTTAATCATATATGTAGTTTCTGAGAAGAAGCCTTTTGAACATTTTCCCATAGGGCCCAATGTTAATCTATTTCCTGCAGTGGAGGCCATCTTGGATTTCCGATCGGCATAAAAAAATATACATTTTGTAGGGAACCTTCCAATGATCATTCCTGGGTAGCTTAGTTTAAATTGTCAAAGTGGTTTCAGAGAGGAAGCGTTTTGAGACACTTTTCCCATAGGGTCCAATGTTAAACAAAGTCCTGCTGTAGCTGCCATTTTTCATTTTATATCGGAAAAAATACCTAAACGTTGTAGAGGATCAACCAATGAACATTACTGTCTAGTTTGGATTCAGTCTGATTTGTACTTTCTGAGAAGAAGGCATTTGAACATTTTCACATAGGGTACAATGTTAATATATGTCCTGCGGTGGAGGCCATCTTGAATTTCCGATCGGCATAAAAAACAGAAACTTTGTAGAGGACCTTCCAATGATCAATCCTGGGCAGTTTGGTTTCAGTTGTCCAAGTGGTTTCAGAGAAGAAGTCCTGCTGTAGCTCCCATCTTCCATTTCATATCGGAACAAGAAACATAAACTTTGTAGAGGACTATCCAATGAACATTCATGTACAGTTTGACTTTAATCATATTTGTAGTTTCTGAGAAGAAGACATTTGAACATTTTCCCATAGGGTCCAATGTCAATATATGTCATGCGGTGGTGGCCGTCTTGGATTTCCGATCGGCATAAATAACAGAAGCTTTGTAGAGGACCTGCCAATGATCATTCCTGGGCAGTTTGGTTTCAATTGTCCAAGTAGTTTCAGAGAAGATGCGTTTTGAAACATTTTCCCATATGGTCCAATGTTCAACTAAGACCTGTCATAGCCGCCATTTTAAATTTCATATCGGAACAAAAAACCTAAAGGTTGTAGAAGACTATCCAATGAACATTCATGTACAGTCTGGCTTTAATCGCATTTGTAGTTTCTGAGAAGAAGGCATTTGAACATTTTCCCATAGGGTCCAATGTTAATCTATGTCCTGCGGTGGCAGCCATCTTGAATTATCGATTGGCATACAGAACCAAACTTTGTAGAGGATCTTCCAATGATCATTTCTGGGTAGTTTGGTTTCAATTGTCCAAGTGGTTTCAGAGAAGAAGCGTTTTGAAACATTTTTCCCATAGGGTCCAATGTTAATTTATGTCCTGCCGTAGCCGCCATTTTGAATTTCATATCGGAACACAAAACCTACGGTTTGTAGAGGACCATCCAATGAACATTCATGTACAGTTTGGTTTTAATCATATTTGTAGTTTCTGAGAAGAAGGCGTTTGAACATTTTCCCATAGGGTCCAATGTTAATCTATTTACTTCGATGGAGGCCATCTTGGATTTCCGATCGGCATAACAAACAGACACTTGGTAAAGGACATTACAATGATCATTCATTTACAGTTTGGCTTCTGTCAGTTCATTAGTTTCAGAGAAGAAGATCTTTGAAATTTCAGCCAATCAGAGCATATTATTGGCCCTGGCAGCCATGTTGAATATCCGACTGGAACGAAAAACAGAAACTTTGTAGAGGACCATCCAAGGAACATTCCTGCTAAGTTTGGTTCCAATTGGCAAAGTGGTTTCGGAGAAGAAGCTTGAAATGTGATAAGTTTACAGACGACAGACTACAGACGACAGACGACGGACGCCAAGTGATGACAATAGTTCACCTGGACCTTTGGTCCAGGTGAACTAAAAGCAAAAAAAAACACAAAAAAAACAAAAGACAAAAACAGCACACACACAAAAGTGTTTTATAGATTACCTAGAAGAGTTTAGTTTTTTGTTAAAAATTCGTATAAATTTACAGAGATTGTTCAGATCAGAAGGATTTTTACTATTCATGAGTTCTTTAAACTTCATAGCATTTGGTCTATTTATATATTTAGCTTTTAATAATTTCTTTCTATCATAATGGAAAAAACAGCATGTAAAGATATAATGCAATTCATCACCGATATTGTTAGTATTGCACAATAAACATTTTCTGTTTTCTCTGTTGATATTTTGCCATCTTCCAGATTCTATGGGAAGTTTATGATTGAGTGTTCTAAATCTACAAAAAGGAATAATATTTTTGTCATCTAGGATTTTAAAATAATCTTCTAGTTTATAATCCTCTTTGTAAATTCTATAGTTCAGTGATTTCGGGAAATTTTGTAAATCGGAAAGCCAAAGTTGTCTAAACTGATCGGTAAGATTATGTTTAATGGCACAATACAACTAATTTGGATTTAATGCATATTGATTATTCCATACATAAGATAGACCACCTACATCTAAGATTGATTTTACATATTTTAGGCAAGTAACATTGTTTTGATATTTCCTCAAAGCAAGATTGTATAAGACGGAAGGCAGTTTCTCCTGTTTACCTAGAACTAGTTTTTTCCAGTATTTAATAATTCGAAGTTTAATAAATGTGACCATGACTGAGAAAATGAGTCCAGATGAAGGTAAATCAGATTTTGAGTTTTTGGCATTTTTAGTGTTGTACTATATCAATAAAGCTTGTGTGAAGCTTTCATGGTAATATCTAAAGTACTTTTCGTGATATGGCCATTTTATCTATTAACCTCACTATAGACCTTGCTTTTGTTTTCAAATGATTTTTCATTCTTTTTCTTGGTCTTCAACAATGTAGCATACCACACTCTCAGATCTACAACTTTCTTATTGTTTGACTTAGGCTACTGATATTTGGCATGTCTATTCATCAACTTATTTGAATTCACTCTTCATGTGACCTTGACCTTTGACTCCAAGGTCAAATTACTGATTGTAATATGAAAATATTGTATCTTGCTCATAACTTTTGTCTCTTTGGGGTTATAGTTTAAATTTTGTGTATGTGGCTAAATTAAACCAAGTTCATTTACCATATGCTATTATATGTGACCTTTACCTTTTATTTCAAGGTCAAGTTATTTATAATTCGGAAAACAAATGTCTCGAAATGCTTCTCCGGGTATGCCAGTCTTCTCCACCAATAAAACTGACCGCCACGATATATTGAAATAGTGTTGAAAGTGGTGTTAAACACCATAAACAAACCAAATACCAAGTTAATTTACCATATGCTATTATATGTGACCTCTACCTTTTACTTCAAGGTCAAGTTATTTATAATTTGTAAAGAAAATATTCTATTTCTTGACATGCTGCTCCGGGTACTCCGGTTTCTCCAACAAAACTGACCGCTACAATATACAAATATTGTTGAAAATGGCGTTAAACACCATAAACCTCAACCAATCGACATACATATGCATTGATAGTTATTGTATTGTCTAAATATTAAACATGATGAACACATATTGTTGTCTATTTTTAATTCAGAAAGGCCTTTTTTCTTCCCCGTTTTGGTCTGTACTCATTTTCTTTTTCTTGATTTGTAAAGTATATTTCCTTCTTTTAAACAGTTGGTTTTGGGCATATCAGTTCCTTAGTTTCCTCTGAATAACAGCATTGTCGGATATGGTCATACAAGTATCACTGTCTTGCTGGATCAAAACCTTTTACGATTGACACATTTGGAAGGGTTTGTGGTTGCGGAAGTCTAGTTTTGAATTTAAGCAAATTAAATGTGAATTGTTCATATGATACACTTTCTTTGCTCTTTAATACACTTGGATGCTTGGAATCAATCAAAAAGTGATGGTAGTCAGTAATATGTTTCAATGGCTTAAAGAGTTCTTGTAAGTAAGATTTCCACTAATAAAATATTACTGGGTCTTTCACATCATTTACAATATATGGAACATAGTGACCATTTCTACTTGAGCTTCGCACTGTTTCAGCTACCTGTAATTGCAAAGAAAATATTCATATTATTTGTTCAATATCTCAAATTGGTCATTCAATATAAGTATGTAAAAATCCTTAGTAGCCATTTCAAGGTGGTATACCTGAATTATTTAAAGCTTCATTAAAATCAATTTAAAGTTATAGAAGACATTGCACTTATATGCGGATCACAAATGTTGTATTTTGTTAGTAGATTAGTTGAATTGTTTCTCCTTTAAAACAAAAAAGCAACTTGATTTTCTGAAGATACAAGTGTACTTTATTGTGAAGTTTTATCCAAGTCTATTCAAATGATTTGATTTGATTTTTGGTGTTTTAACGCCACTTTCAGCAATATTTCAGCTATATCATGGCGACCAGTTTTAGTGGTGGAGGAAGCCGGCAAGCAACTGGTAAACTTTATCACTTGCGGCTGCGAGTCGAGTGCACCCTTTTTGAAATTTACAAAGCCGGGCGCGAACCCACGCCGTATTGGTAATAGGCTTGTATGAGCTGTTAGATCCAGCTATCTAACTCATTGAGCCACCCGGGCCCCCAAGTATTTTCAAATATTTATGGGGAATTGAAATTATTTCAATACAAACACATGATATTATTTTCTAATAATAAAAAAAAAATCAGGACATGGCTGGCATATTATTATTTAATAATATTATTTACCTATTATATTGTCTGGCTATACATTTGTTTTTAAGTGTACAGCAAATTGTTTTTACATGGAAAATATCAGTACACAGGATTTGTAGAGTTGATTTTGTTTCTTTAACTATAACATTAATCTTCTCTCCACTAGTGGCACACACTGCTTTTAATATAGGGTTTTCCCCTTTACCCAAATTAAATGAGCTACATAATTTTACCTCTGTTATTTTTTCTACATTAGAATTTCACCAACGCATGTATTCTCTGTATATATTAAAAATAGTTACCCTCTGTTGCACATTTATATGTGTGTACAGGTTGTAATGAATTTTGTTGTTTTGTTCCATAACACTCATATATTTAGAACACTCATTTGAATGCATGTGAATACATTTTAAATGCATTTTACAGTGAGAAAAATCAATAATAGCTGAGTCTCAAAGTGAACATGACTCTTATTAAAGTAACTATTTATTACATCATGTAAAAAGAAAAAAAAATAATTACCAGATCTTTCAGAGCAGACTCCAAAAACATTACATTTCCTTGGTGTTTTGGAGTATATTGGTAATACTTGCTGTGCATGGTGTGAACAATGAACTTGTGCATCAACCCAGGAATAATGGAGCGTTGTTTCTACTGACATGGGGGGATTACCTGAAAACATTAAACATTATAAATATAATTACACATGATTTATATATTTAAAAACATAAATCATAAGTTTACAATTTAAAAAATATAAACAATAAATCATGTTTGCATAAATTCGATTCAATTAGATGCCAGAAGAAGAAAAAAAAACCATGTCCAAAATAATTGGGTTTTTTAAATGATGGAATAACCTGTATGTCTGTGGCATGTATCTAACTCAGTGTGAAACAATACTTAGTAAAATTCAAATGTTTTCATATCCTTTCAAAATGAATAAAATACATTGAGCAAACATTCAAAAAAAGAATAATATCAAATATTATCATAACTTGTGTACATGTAGTTCATATAATGATCAAGATTTACCTAAAATGTAACAATATAACATAGTATACCTGTCATATGCAATATATTTCAGTACATTTAAAAATAATGTTTTTATGTATATTACTTGTGAATTTGATTTTCAAAATCATTTCTGTTTGGCCATATCTTACCACTATTTCATTTTCAAAACCACATATATAAATTGACAAACTTAATCTGTTTAAATTTCATGTGTATAATATTTAGTCTTGATCAATACTCTTCAGAGCATGACTATTATTGATGGTAGTTGTACATGCATATTTAAAAAATAAATCATCATAGATTATGTCATGAAGATTTGAGACACAAAATATATTACCTGAATGTTGTTTTTTAGATCATCTGGTAGTCCCATTAAGTTCTGGTTACTAGTCTTCACATGACTAGTTGTGCATTTTTGTTGTATTCTGGTAGTAAAAGTTCCTTGACTTGTCCTCTTTCTAAAGACTCCCACTCTTTGATATTTTGTCTGCAAAGTCTTGACAGTGTTGACATAAATCAGTACAAGGTTTAGTTATATAAAGTTATAACAAAATTTGGACATGGCTCTTGAAAGTTCTCACACTAACACTTCTGTAATGCATCTCAGTAGCAAAAGATTCATATTCTTGATGTATGTCAATAGAGCTTTTATGTGTCAGTGTGACTACCTGAACGCAAATTAGTAAATTAAATAGTTCAGCTTTCCCAATCACAATGACAGTGTTCTCTCAACTCTACAGCTAAATCCATGTTAATTATTTTACTGCATGACTCCCCATAATTTTTTACAACCACACGTATTTAATTTAAATTGATACTGCTTTACATATTCCAGAGTGTCCTCTTCTGGTGGCTCGATAAAATCGGATGCAACATGATGATGGTTACATCAGTCATCATCTTCGTCGTTGTCACATTCAAAATTCTCAACGACAAATTCATATTCAGACATGTTGCATTCAAGCCGATCAGCGAAGTACAAGTCGTTATCTGCGTTCAATTCATTTATAAAATCATCGTCATGACATTCTAATATTTCAGGAGGAACACTACAAACACTTTTTTGGCTTAGATCTCATTTTCTCAGATTTGTCGCCATGTATCCAATATCAATAAAAGGGAAACAACTGTAAAAGTACTTCTCTGTTGAATAATATCTAAACCGGTCGCGATATGACGAAAAACTTCGGGAAATTAAAAAAATAAACTTATTAAATAGATTTAAAGATACTAGTTTTTAATTTTTAGACATTTGCATGTAATCAGTACCGTTTTATATCACTTTATTGGTTCATTAATATGCATTTGTTCTGTCAGCAGGTGATTGTCTAAATTATTATGTGACGTTGCAAACTTTAAGACATCACAGTGAAAAATCGGAAGTACCGCATCTGGTCCCTTTTTGTCAGAGGCGGTCACAAATATGTCTAGTGGATAGCGCCCCAATTCACAATAAACCATAAAATCAGGCGTCGATGTTTTGCCGTGCATCAAATATTTGCAAATTTTAGGTGAACCCTTTCTATAATAGAATTATTACCTGTCCCCCAGACTTCACACCCATATAATATAATCGGCTGTATAACTTTATCAAATAAATCGAGTTGACATGAAATTCAATGGACAGATTATGAATTCGTCCTTTTCGAAGAATGTCATAGCACGGGTTGCTTTCTCTGCATTTGCTTTCTTGGCTTTCGCAAAACTACCTGATCTCGATAGTAAAACACCCAAATATGTGAATTCACTGACAATATCAATATTGATATCATTATACTTAAACGACATATTATTCGGAAGCCTGCCTTTAGAGAATATGACAATCTTACTTTTATCTACATTGACTTTCAATTTCCATATATTACAATAATTATTCAAAGAATCCAATTGTTTTTGTAAATCAGTAGGGGATTCTGACAATAAGACAGCGTCGTCAGCATAAAGTATAGTAAATAGTTTCAAAAAAAAGATTCAATTCACTTTCTATCTCGTCTGAGCTGCTTTTTAAACCAACTATATTTTTACTTTGTAAAACATCTTCTAAATCTTTCACATATAAAGAAAACAGAAGAGGGTAAAGATCTTCCCCTTGTCTTACATCAACTTGACATGGAAAAAAATCCGAATGTTCACAACCGTTAAAACACGGGATTTTATATTGCTGTACATATTTACAATAACATCATACATCTTTCCGTTTATTGAAGTTTTGAGTAGTTTTGACCACAAGCCAGGACGCCACACAGTATCAAAAGCCTTTGCAAAGTCAATAAAGGCATAGTATAATTTCTTTTTCTTTAGTTTTAACAGTTCAAATAGAAAATGTAATGATAAGATACTATCAGTAGTTGAGTATCCGTTTCTAAAACCTGACTGATTTTCGTTTAACAGTAAAGAATTTTCAACAAAATCATTCAATCTATTATTCAAAACAGATGTAAATAATTTACCTAAACAACTCAAAATCGTTATTGGTCTGTAGTTTTTGGGATCACACTTTTCTCCCTTATTTTTTTAAAAAGGAATAATGTTGCCCACAAGCAATGTGTCTGTGACATTTCCCGCGTTAAAAATAATATTAAATAGTTTAACATAAATTGGCATCAGCATTCGAGACGTACGTTTGATATATTCATTAATGATAAGATCATCACCGGATGCTTTACTATTTTTTAACCCTTTTATTCATTTGTAAATTTCGCACTCCGTAATATTGTCATTTATAATTTCGTTTAATTCTGCATTTACATGTAAAGATGGTAGTTCGTCTTCTTCCGCATTTGCACTATTAAGTTATTTGAAGAATTCATAAAAAAATATTCATTGGTATGTCAGGTTGTTTCCTATTTTCCTTGGTATTCAAAATATTCCAAAACTCTTTGGAATTTTTACTTTTTAAATTCTTCAAATTTTTTCTCATATTTCGCCTGTGTTCGTGGATGGCTTTGTTCACCTCACGTTTATAAGCTTTCTCTTGACTCTTCATCAACTCTTTTCCCTCCCTTGTTTTACAATTTTTATATCGTTTCTTGGAAATTCTAAATGGTTTTCTCTTTTTCCAACAATCGTCGGTGAACCATGGCTTATTTTCTTTCTTATTAGAATGTTTAGTATAATTTTGTTTTATATAAGAACCAAACACTTGTTCATCTGAATTGACCAATAACGAATTTAAGCTGTCTATCAAATCACTGACAGCAGCGTGTGACAGATCATTAATGTTTACTAAATTTAACTCATATTCTAACTGTTCAACATTAGTCATATCAATACTATTCTTAAAATCCTCTTCTTTTTCAATGTTCCATTTTTTAATCTTTTTAATATCACATTTACCGTTTGATATCTCTTTTTCATCCAATTCATTTATGTCTATTTTAAAATTCACATTTAATGCTACAGGTGAGTGCACATCAGAGTATAATGATGAAAATTCTAAAACATGTAAACTTATAATATAACCCAACATATCATATGTACAAAGAAAATAGTCAACTACACTTGACAGTCTGCATGTATACATACCAATTTTATCACCATTGATCCTACCGTTCAATTTAAACAGATTATTGTTTTTATATAGTTGTAATAACTGATTACCGTAGTTATTCTTAAAAGTGTCCTTACTACTACGAATATACGACATGTCACATTGTTCTAATGTACCTGCATAATTTATTACATTGTTTGCAGGATTGCGATCATCATCTATTAACTCAATAAAATCAGAGTCCATACCAGTTCTACTATTAAAATCACCATTTAATAGAATAAATTTGTGGTTTACAGATAATCTTAAAAATTCTTCTTCTAGTTCATTAAATACGTCAAGTAACTGGAATTTTCTGGGGGTATGTAAACATTCCCTTTAATAATATCTTCCGATGATTTAAATAAACTGGATGAAATTTTGTACCAAGAAACAAGTTTGCTGCTTGTCTCTATAGGATGAACATATTTATCATACTGTGATTTGTACCCAAAAGCGATGCCACCTGACTTCACTCTTGGATTGGGTTTTCTATTTTCAAATTGAAAGTATATCCAGGAATATGAATGGAATCAACATCGTCTGTTTTAGACTCAGATCAACAAATAAAATCATACAAATTGATTAGTTCTATAAATTCCGGATAATTCATTTTTTGCATAATACCACAACAATTTAGAGACAATATCTTAATGTTAAAGTTACATGAGTCATTTTTTTAAGAACCATCTTTATTTACTTTTCTGACATCTCCATGGGAATCCTAATTACCATGAGTGGGTGTGACTACACGAATGAATTATGCGATTCTTCGTGTTCGTTATAAGCCACCCCGTCAACATACAATACATCACGGACTAGTTTCACACGGCAACCCTGTGCCCTTTTCTCCTTCATGATATGAGAGAGACTTTTTCGTGCTTGTTCTATAGCATCAGGGAATTGTTGGTTAACCCCAAAATGTTTACCCTTCAAGCGGTAAGTACTTGACAGAACCATTGCGAGATCTGTATGGTACAAGAAACGAGCCACTATCGGCTTAGGTCGGCCCCTTCTGCCTGATAGAGCCCCACTTCCAAATCTATGGACGTTACCGAACTCAATCCAATGGTTTATGCGAAATTCGTGTCGCACAAACTGTCGAACAACGTTTTCAGTGTCTTCGTTCTCTTTCTCTGATAAACGGTGAAAATAAGGTTATACCTCATAGACCTGCATTGAAGGTATAATACTGCATATCGAAGTTCATAATTTTCTTCCCTTACATCATTTAATGCGGATTTAATTTATTGTATGATTTCTACCGCTTCATCCTCTAAATCGTTAGCAATTTTACTTATTGAGGATTTCACTAGTTTCACATCACTTACATTTTTGTCATGTTTATCTTTGAAATCGTCCATAAAATTACTGATCCCCTGAAGATCATTTGCCGTTCCACTGAACTTTTTATTCAGTTCACGAATGCCTTTTCCTACCGTAATATGTTCAGTTTTTAATTTTCCTATTTCCGTATCTTGTTTATCGGACTTATCTTTCAGATTTTTGGTTGCGGTTTCTATCTTATTCACTTTAGACTTCAGTTCTCCAAAGATCGTTACTAATTTATTTAATGTTTTGTTTAAATTGTCAATCTTTGACATTCCAGTTTCTATAACTGTAAGTCTATTTATACCCAAAAGCAACTGGTACATACTTTGCATGGTAATTTGTTCAGGTTGTTCACCGTATAGAACCTCTCTACTTTGGTTTAATAAGTCTGACGCCTTTTGTGCCATTGTATTTTATTAAATACCCACTCGTTTAGAGCCTCAATAAATTTATCGATCGTTAAATAGCGAGTGGTTTGCAATCGAATACACAGGGCTCAGGTAAACAAGGTAATAAGGTAAATAGTCTATTCGTTACTCTCTGGTTTTAACGTATCCAATTTTTTTTCAATAATTGACAATAACTGTTTTCCAATGTGCGAATAAATTTACGAGCTAGGGTAACGGGCATAAGCACAAGTCATGATACTGGTTAATTTTCAAAATCATGATGCATTTCTATAAATTGAAAGACTTATCTTGCTACTGAGAAAATGCGTACCTCCATGGTACATGGTCCGCACAGGGGAGTACAATACATCCTAGTTCTGATACACCTATGTCTGGTTGGAATTGTCAATTCAGAATCCGAATAATTATAAATATTAAATCTGTATGATTATATAATTATATAAATATAAATTCTGTATAATTATATAATTAAATAAATATAAATTTTGTTTAATTATATAAATAGAAAGTCAAATATATGAGATTTAAAATTTAATCATCAATATAATTATTAAACGCATTGGTAATATAAACTATTTAATATAAATTGTATTATCCTATTACTTTACCGACTAATTTATCATTTATATAAATAACTTGCTTATAAAATATAAGATTACAGAAGTTAATCACATCAATTTGCACAAAAGTCCTTCAAATAATAACACGATGCTATTCGTGTATCATGCGTTCGTTTCGTGTATCGTTCGTTTGTTTTGTGTATCGTGCGTTCGCTTCGTGTATCGTGCGTTCGTTTCGTGTATCGTGCGATTGTTTCGTGTATCGTGCGTTCGTTTCGTATATCGTGCGATTTTCGTGTCGTTCGTTTGAAGCGTTCGTTCGTTTTCCGTTTGTTTCGTTTGCGTTTCGTGCATAGTATAAACTTATACAATCCAGGATATGTACACTCAACATCTACATGACACGTTTCTGGAATAATACTCATGAGGTACACTCAAAATCTACATGACACGTTTCTGGAATAACCCTCATCAGGTACAATTAAAATCTACATGACACGTTTCTAGAATAACCTTCATGAGTTACACTCAAAATCTACATGACACGTTTCAGGAATAACCTTCATGAGGTACACTCAAAATCTACATGCCACGTTTCTGGAATAACCATCATGAGGTACACTCAAAATCTACATGACACGTTTCTGGAATAACCCTCATGAGGTACACTCAAAATCTGCATGCCACTTTTCTGGAATAACCCTCATGAGGCACACTCAAAATCTACATGACACGTTTCTGGAATAACCCTCATGAGGTACAATCAAAATCTACATGACACGATTCTGGAATAACCTTCATGAGGTACACTCAAAATCTACATGACACGTTTCTGGAATAACCTTCATGAGGTACAATCAAAATCTACATGACACGTTTCTAGAAAAACTTTCATGAGGTACACTCAAAATCTACATGACACGTTTCTGGAATAACTTTCATTAGGTACACTCAAAATCGTAATATTGGAAAGGCATTTAATATAAAGTTTTGAGAGCAATAAAACCAAAGGGCATAAACAAGATAGTTAAAATCTGCTAAGGTAACCTATGTCTGAGGGAGAAGAACCTTAGCTTAGTCAACATCTGCTAAGGTAACCTATTTCTGAGCGAGAAGAATCTTAGCTTAGTCCAAATCTGCTAAGGTAACCCATTTCTGAGGGAGAAGAATCTTAGCTTAGTCAAAATCTGCTAAGGTAACCTATTTCTGAGGGAGACGAACCTTAGCTTAGTCAAAATCTGCTAAGGTGACCTATTTCTGAGGGAGACGAACCTTAGCTTAGACAAAATCTGCTAAGGTAACCTATTTCTGAGGGAGACGAACCTTAGCTTAGTCAAAATCTGCTAAGGTAACCTATTTCTGAGGGAGAAGAACCTTAGCTTAGTCAAAATCTGCTAAGGTAACCCATTTCTGAGGGAGAAGAACCTTAGCTTAGTCAAAATCTGCTAAGGTAAGCTCTTTCTGAGGGAGACGAACCTTAGCTTAGTCAAAATCTGCTAAGGTAACCTATTTCTGAGGGAGAAGAACCTTAGCTTAGTCAAAATCTGCTAAGGTAACCTATTTCTGAGGGAGAAGAACATTTTCTTAGTCAAAATCTGCTAAGGTAACCTGTTTCTAAGGGAGAAGAACCTTAGCTTAGTCAAAATCTGCTGAGGTAACCTATGTCTGAGGGAGAAGAACCTCAGTTTAATCAATAATTACATTATTTATGACCTGTAAATTTCAGCAATAAATATATCTAATAAAACTCGTAAAGTGTACCATATACTTACATTGACAATATTTTCGGTCCAATAATACCAAACTTGTAAATTAACGGACCCCATGAGACGGTCAAGAGTAATAGTAGGGTCACAGCTATCGTATACAGTTGGTGTAGTTTTTCTTGTTGTTTTTTACAAGATGTAAGCCTTGGTCGTGCTGATGGAATATAATATGTCGTGTTCTCCTCATTTGAAACTGTCGAATAAGACTGATTTGTGGAGTTTGTCACATGATCAGTATTAGATATGAATGGCGTTACGGTTGTAAGGTTTACTTCCTCAATGCTGCTTGTTCCATAAAACGAATGATTGTAAAAGTTTGCTCCATATTTGTTAGTACACAACTCCGAGTAAAATCCATTGTCTATTAACACATAAATATATGAACTCCATCCCGCGGGGATAAGAGCAAACAGCAAAGTCTCTAAAAGTGTTACAAACACAAGCAGAACCAGCAATATGTTACGTTTACCCATGCTTAAGTTCAAATATCCCCTTGTAGTTTAAGTTCAAACCTCCTCTCGTAACTTAAGTTCAAACCTCCTCTCGTACCTTAAGTTCAATCCTCCTCTCGTAACTTAAGTTCAAACCTCCTCTCGTAACTTACGCTGAAACCTCCTTTCGTAGCTTTTAAGTTCAAACGTTCTCTCGTAATATGTTGATCATATGGAGTCAGGATTTAACCTAGTTTGTATGTTTTAATTTGTTAATATGTTTCAATATACAGGTAATCTTGTGACATTATTATTACTGTATTTTATTCAACTGGTTGGGCGTGGCTCAACACGGGTTGACTGATTACAGGTGTAACAGGAGCGTGTTTGGATATGTCTCCCTTGGTGATTGCCAAGCAAAAAGCTCACAGAGAGACAGACACAAAGTGATTTATTTAGTTGACGATGGACACAAAATGAAATGTAGACATATCCAGGTTGGTTCCACTGGGATTCGAGCTTGTGGCAATAAGAATCAAGGCTAATAAGTTTTCAATACTTTATATAATCAACAAAAGGCATGATATAACAGAACACAAAAATCAACAATTGTAAAGGCTTCAAATAAATACTGCACAAAATAGATGCAAAAACGGCTGTAAAATGGCAATATCAAAAATAACCTAGGTAGCACTGAGGTTCGAATGTAAAACATCCACACAGAAAAACATACTGTGGTGAGCAGCTAACAAAAAGTTTATATTTTAGAGCATTCTTGGGTTAAAGCTAATCAACATTTAAAGCCGAAAGTTAATATATTTTAGTCTCTCATCATAAGTTATCCCAAACGAAAAACAAATAGATTGTGTACTACTCCTATAGAAGGAGGATCAAAGTTACACTAAGTAGGCCATGCTGTTAATAGCCAATTAGTAGGCCATGCTGTTAATAGCCAATTAGTAGGCCATGCTGTTAATAGCCAATGGTTCAAGAAACTACATAAAGTAAACTTTAAGTATTAAAGTAGGCCATACTGTAAATAGCCAAATTTCTTAACAAACTTTATTTGAGGAAAGTTGTCCATGTTTAAATACATTAAACATATTACAAACAGCCCTATCGTTACAAAATATTTCAATAAAACATACCAACATAAAAATAAATGTCTACCGTTTAAAACCTTGGGCCGTATTCATAAAGCCACTTAAGATAATATTTTCCTAAGGAAACACTTAAGTTAAGGAAACTCCGCCCATTTTTCTTAAGTGATATTCATAAAACTCCTTATCTTAAGTATTTCCTAAGAATAACCTTAAGTTAAGGAAACTCCGCCAATCATACTTAAGTGGTATTCATAAATGTCCTTAAACTAAGAAAACACTTAAGGTTTCCCTTAACTTTAAGGTAGATGGGTAGGTTCCTTAAGTTTTCCTGAATTGCTATTTATATTGATTGTGAGTTATGAAAGTGATATTGTATGAATAAAAATATAACAACAAACCATATTAGCAATATTTCATAGGCATTCGAGTTTATCATTAAGTCCATATCATATCTTACATGTACATAAAATTCACCATCAAGGTCATTTTCCGGATGAGTAAATATTTTTACAACCGTACCATTTGATGACATGTGCTTTGCGAGTATATGAAATAGATATAATTAAAGCTTACTAGTTTTGCATTATTACCAATACAAACATGTTCCATGTCGGATGTTTTCGGTTGTTTCATGCTGGGAGAAGAGCTTTACGTAGAGAGCGAGTATTCAGAGACGTACAAATGCTCTTGATATCTACGATGACTTCGAGTTAGTAGACATATACAGATTTGACCGACAGTCTATTTTGATTGATTGATTGATGTTTAACGTCCAGCGAGCAATTTTTCAGCTATATTCAGGACGAGAATAATTTAAACGCCACGGGACTCGAAACAAGGAAATGTGATGGGTAGGGACGGAGAATTTTGCCAGTGCAACAGGTCTCCTATGGACCACTCATCATGAGCATAATGCTCATAATGAGCTGCTACACTGGGTTCTTTAACGTGCGAAGTGGGTAGCAATGATATCTGATATGTTACAGGATGACTTAGAAAGCAATACATTTAGGAATCAAGCCTTGACACCAAATATGAAAGTGTTCGTGGCGTTGAGATTTTACGCGAGTGGATCATTTCAGGGGTGATAGCAGACACATTTGGATTATCGCAACCACCTGTCTCGCGTTCAATTAGCGAAGTATCTACAGCACTTGTGAAAAGGACTGGAAATTACATTACATTTCCGAAAGAACCGAAACTCTGAAATTAAGGGGAATTTCTATTCAGTTGCCAAATATGAAAATTTTGCTCTTAAAACGTCCTTCATTTTCTCGTATTCCTCCATTAGTATCATCTTCTCTCGATCGGTCCAGTTTTTCTTTCTCTTAAACATGTTTAATAGTTACAGATTTTGATACGACTTCAGTTTTTTTTTATATATGTATGTATGTATGTATTGAATTGGTCAAGCAATGCACGTGAAAATAGTGTAAGCGGGAATTGATTTACAATACAAAATATTTATTGACAATGAAATCAATCATCAATGTACAATAATAGCTTAAGAACTGTGTGCCCCCTTTTCATTCATATGTTTACATTTACTTAATGGTAAAATACGAGAAGTTCCGTAGTTTCAAATACTTAAGTATTCCTTAGTTAAGGAACCACTTAAGATATTTTATGAATACCACTTAAGTATCTTCCTTAACTAAGGAAATCCTTAGGAAAATCTTAGTCTAAGGAACACTTAAGTTAAGAAGTTTTATGAATACAGGCCCAGGTTTCAAAAAGGAGATAATTTAAACACAAATCGAGCATACCCGTTACACTCCTCCCCCCTCAGAACAAAGTTATAAAAAATATTTGTGCTAAATCAACAAAACAAACACAATTAAAGATAATTAATATAAAAAAATACAGGTGTTCAATTAATAAATTTAAGAAAATGTCAAAAATGTCCACAATATTCAAAACAATGAAACTACCATCTTGTTAGAAGAGTTATTATTAAAGTCAATATCCAAATATTGGCCGCGACAAACAGAATGTTCAGGTGTCTCATCTAAATCATCAAACGAAATGCGTCCTTCTTCTGCAGTCTTCTTTCTCAGCGCAGCTGCCTTGTCTCTAGCGGCATTGTCTATTTTTGAAAACTTACTCGGCCTCACCATGCCAGGATCTTTAAATCTGTCATTGAGAATTTTCTCCAAGACTGTTCGGACATCCGGGACACTTTAAGCATCTCACCTCTGAGATGTGCCTTTTCCTCCAGTGGGAAATGTATTTAGGAAATTTCTTGAAATGAGGGGTTGTACACCCCTCTACTTCGCAAGACATTCCTCCAGAGGGCCAAGCATCCCTCAATTCGACAGTCGGATACTTTGCAGTTGACTCCCTCACATGTCGAGCTACTGATATATCAAAACCACTTGTAGATGCCATTTTCTGAAAAGACAGATTAAATTACCTTAAGCTTATTGTATTTTTTTTTCTTCGGAGAATTCTACCAGAACTGATAAATTTTTTTATTTTGTAATTCTTTTGACGCAGAATTTTGTAAATTTGTCACGGCTTCAAAATTTGTCATTTTATGACTTTCGACATAATGTATTTTTAAGTCACATCGCTCTGACTTTGCTGTCTTGCATTTACTGCAGCAATAAATTTTCACTGTGGCACTGTGCACTTTTTTCCAGTCTTTGATGTATTTTCTGTAGTGTTTGTTAAACACGGAACAGCCAGGAACATCGCAAGTCATTCCCACTTCAATCCAAGGTTCTCTCATATCATCATCTAATGACCGTATCTCTCTATAGTCAACTTCAAAATCTATATCAGCCATCTAACCTTTACTGAAAATTACGAAATATTATTATTTCAAAATGTAAAACTCTCTTTATTATATCAGGGAATATCTCAATACAATCAATCCAGAAGAGCTAACTGGAAAATGTCTTCTTCTTTTTTTGTTGACTGTCTTAAGATCCTCCACAATTCCCTCATTATTTGTACACATTTTTGGGCTAGATACCCCTACTTATTCGGAAGCACTATATTCGATTTCTTATCACCTAGTGTGTATAAAAGTTATTATATCCATTAGCTTAAGTTAGTTTGGATACCCCTACTTATTTCGGAAGCTCCATAAATTTTATTTAAAAATCTAACTTCGCTTAACATATCTCATATACCTATGCATAGGACATTTATAAATCTCGCAGAGAAGTTTCAATATTAATTTATTGCAATCTAAACATCCTTATTTCGGAAGACTCTTTATTTTATTTTATTAGACTTCCCTACTAAAGGTTATGCAATTTTCCTTATTATAGTTCTCAGTTCATATGAAATAGGATCAGAAACCCATACTTTTAAATTCTGAAGTTCCGAATCGTTAATCAAACATCCTACTTCATAAATCAAATACTTTGTAAATCTAATAAAAATTCAACTTTATCCATCGATCTTACTTGCACAATTATGAGAACCCTAAACCACAAGAACTTATCTACGACTTAAACATAACTCTATCAAAGTGTAACGTCCAACATTCGTTAATTAACCGTTATTTAAGTTGTATGGATATCAGTACTTAATTACTTATTCCTTTATCCAATTACTTAATTTTCCTTTACTTGTCAGGACCATATATAAATTCAGCTTGAAAACCGTTACTGTTCATACGTTAAAAAAAATAACTTATATACATATTTACAGGTGGCTCTAGGTACCTCATTCTCAACCTCAGACTCATTTTGCCAAATTTCTGGGACATTTTCTCCAAGATAGGGTTTTAAATGGTCCACATGTACTACAAGGGTTTTTGATTTGGGCTTTTCTGAATTCGATACAGTACATCTGTAAGTTTTTGTTTTACCAAAAATGGTCCGGTCCACCCTAAACCTAATTTTAGACCTGCTCTGGGGGGAAACCATCTCCATACAAAGGCACCAGCTTCAAATGTACGAGGTTTTACACCTCGATCGTAATTTTTCTTTTGACGCATGTCAGCCCTTTGTAGGTTCTGGTTTACAAATTCATAGGTTAATTTGAGAGTTTGCTTAACCCATTCTACATACTGCACTGGGCATCTAGGAGCCCAATTTTTGAATGAAAACCCTGAAATGACATCATAGGGGCAAATAAGTTCCCTTCCAAAGATAATTTTATGAGGAGAATATCCCGTGCTGTCATGAACAGTCGCTCTATATGCCATTAAAAGGTAAGGTAAATGGTCGTACCAATCATCTCTGTTTGCATTGACAAAAATAGACTGCATCTGAATAAGAGTTATATTTGCGCGCTCCACCAGCCCGTCAGATTGGGGTCGGTAAGGACAGGTTCGAGTTTTCTCTATTCCTAGCAAATCACAATGCCTAGAAAACAATTCAGACTCAACTTCTCGACCTTGATCGGAATGAATGACAGAGGGAACCCCAAATCTACAGAAAACTTCAGTAACTAGTTTATCAGCAACACACAGAGCTGTGTGATTTGGGATATTTCCGTTTTCTGTAACTGGGCAGGGTCCAACAATATCAATGCCTATCCTATCGAATGGAACACCAACTGAGGTCTGCTGTAAAGTGAATTTTCCTAGTCCAGGTCCCCTTTTAACCATTGAACATTCATTACAAGCTTTGCACCAACGACGGACGTCACTTGTTAACCCAGGCCAATAAAAACGGCGCTTAATTGAATTTATGGTCTTATCACGACCTAAGTGTCCTCCAGTTCTGGCATTATGAAGTTGATTGAAAATTTGAGCCCTTATTTCTGAGGGTGCTATCAACAAAGCCTTAGTTTCTCCATCATCACACTCGAACAGATAATACACGATACCATTGATGACTACTAACATTTCCCATAAACTCCAGAGAACTCGACAAGAATAAGATTTGTCTAAAATATACTGTTTTGAAGAATGGTTTTGATATCTAGATCCTTTTGTTGCCAATCAGATATTTGTTCGTCTGTCCATACATTTAACCAGTTTGGTATGGGAACATCTAAATTTTGTTCGTTAGTGCTATTTAACCTACTACGACCATGATCTGGACTTTCAGCTGTATTTCGATTTTGACCATCCTGTACAGAATCTTGTGTGTCCCCTCGGTCGGGTTGAAATACCCGTACTGGGGCCAAACGCAGTGAATTTATCTTAGTTTTATAACTTTCACTGGCTTCCCCTGTCACAAGAGTTTCATTTGTACAGTCTGGACAGTCACTTCGAATACATTTTTTATGAGTAATCCTTGACAAACTGTCTGCATTGGTATGCAATGAACTTTTCCTATGTTCAAGAGTAAAATCATAAGTATCCAATATGGAAAGCCATCTTGCCAAAATGCCTTCAGGATCTTTAAAATTCTTAAGCCAAACCAAAGAAGCATGATCTGTTCGAATTGTGAAGTGATTACCCCAGACATAATGTCGAAATTGTTTTACAAATACCACCACTGCCAGTAACTCTCTGTACGTAGTACAGTATTTTCGTTGAGAGTCATTTAAAGTTTTACTGCTATATGCGATAACTCTCTCCTCTCCATCTTGCACTTGGGACAAAACTGCACCGATGCCATTTGCACTTGCGTCAGTGTCTATAATAAATTCGCCAGTTCTTTTTGGAAATGCCAGTACAGGCGCTGAAGTTAATAATTCTACCAACCTATCAAAAGCAGTCTGACAATTATCTGTCCAAACAAATTTCTTACATTTTATGGTTAGCTCCGTTAGAGAGGACGCAATTTCAGAGAAATTTGGAATAAACTTCCGATAATAACCGGCCAAACCAAGAAAACTTTTGACTTCTGTAACTGTAGTTGGAACTGGCCAATTCTGAACACTAGCAACTCTTCCAGGATCACAACTTATTCCTTTATTTGAAACTATGTGCCCAAGGAATAAAACTTCAGTCTGGAATAGGGTACATTTATTGGGTTTTAATTTTAAATTTGCTGATCTGAATCTACCAAAAACCAATTCCAAATTTTGGAGTGTTTTTTCAAAGGTTTCACCAAAAACAATGACATCATCAATATAACAGAGACTGCGTTCCCACAAAAATCCACGTGGCCGGGGCATTACACATGCCAAAGGGTAAAACTTTAAATTCAAATAATCCCATATGGGAATTAAAGACACTCCTATCTTTGCTTTGAGGAGCCATTTTGCATTGCCAATACCCGGATATTAAGTCGATGGTACAGAACCACTCATCCCCTCCCAATGCCTCTAAAGAAGAATCTATTCTGGGCAGAGGATAAGCATCCTTACGGGTGACAGAGTTTAATTGTCTGTAATCTATGCAAAATCTGATGGACCCGTCCTTTTTGGTTACTAATAATATCGGGCTTGCCCATGGGCTTAAACTTGGTTCTATGATATCATCCTCAAGCATTTTCTTAAACTCTTTTTCTATTGTTTGTCTTTGGGAAATTGGTATCCTACGAGGAGGTAAACATATGGGCTTAGTATCTCCAGTATCTACTTCATGTTCAACCATATCAGTGCGACCTAGTTTTTTTGTCAGGACCACTAAAAATATCCTGATTTGTTATTAATAATCTTTTTAACTGAGATTTTTCTTTTTCAGTTAAGTTTGGTGAAGCCCTATCAATTAAACATTTCAGGTGTTCTGGTAGCTCTTCATGTTCAATTTCAAAAGAGTTTTCTGAATTTTCAACGACTGAACATATCTTTACAGATATTATAGGATCTCATCTACCTAATAGAGTATGCCTTGCTAGTTTAACTGATTTATCTTTTAAATTTATAGCATTTACAGAAAGTTTTTCCTAATTTTTTTCACAAATGGTTCTAGCTATCATTAAACCATTTTTCATTAAAGTTCTTCTAGGTTCCAACACAGAAATGTCCTCCATAACTTTTCCAGAAATGTATGTTTCAATTACTATTTCAGAATCAGGGGGAATAACTACAGAATCCTCTAATTTTACATTGGCACATAACTGATGACTTAATTTATAAAGCCTAAATTTGTATTTTTGTATCCTGAGACTAGCATATGAGCTTTTCCTACATTTAAGGAAACATCAAATTTTTCAAAAAAATCCATCCCTAAAATTCCAGACATTTGATGGAGATCAGCCACTAAAAATTTGTGCTCAAAAACTTTGTTTGAAATTGAAAACTTTAACTCAATTTTCCCGTAAACTTTCATTCCACTTCCTTCAGCAGAGGTCAGGGTTGTTGTAACCTTGTGTAAAGCTGAGGAAGAAATGTCTAACTTATCAAATGATTTTTTTGAAATGAGGTTAACAGCTGAGCCAGTATCCACTAAAGTATTAAAAATTAACTTTTGAATTTTGGCCTTAGCAAACAAACAGTTTTGTTTAATTGTATTCACTTGAATCGTTGACCTTTTATTCTGCTCAAAATTTTGGACTGAACTTTCGGTCTCAAAGCCAGTCCTTTCTATTTTTTTTCAAAAGTTGCACTTGGGCCACGAGAACTATGAAAATCATCAGGGTATCTATCCTTTTGGCAAAACCTGGAAATGTGGCCTTTTCGTCCTCAATTCCAACATTCTACAGGTTTCCTAAATCCTGCCTTGTCAAAATTTTGATTTTGATTTTGATATTTAACTGGTTTATCAATTTAACAAGTTTTTCAGTCACTTTTTCCATACATTCGCTGAAAGTTTTAACAAATTCTGTTATGTCTGCATTTTTAGATTTGTCTGATTTTTCCACTTCATTTCCATGCTTTCTTCTACGATCCTCTCTATGAACTGCTCGAACAACATAATCATTTTTTGGTTTGCGCGTAGAGGATTGTGAATTGGCAAATGCCTCATATTCAACCGCGCAAGCGATAGCAGCTTCCATCGTAACTGGATGAGCAAACTGAACATGTCGCTCCATATCAGCATTCAGCAATCCTAATATAAACTGATTGATGACCAGTTGTTTGTTCAAGTACATTGTTGTATTCATCATCAGGATACGCTAAGCGTACAAGTCGACGCAATGCATAGCCAAAATCTGCTAAACTCTCCCCCGTTTTTCCTTAAAAACAACATTTTGATAGTTACATTATTTACTCACTAATTTTCATGATAAAGCTGTATTTTTGTCTTGCTTGTGAAGTCTGAGTTGTGATTGGATGAATGGGACACAGTGTAACTGTTCTCGAACTTGACTGGCAATTCGACAAATGACGTCATAATGACATCATAGGTTACGTCATCAAAGATTGCCACTCTGGGCACTTCGTTGCCAAAAAAAAAAGAAATCGGACAAGAAATTAAAACGTTAACAAGGCTTTAACTTTTATTTGTAGCGTAAAATGTTACACGGGACAACGACTTTTTTTCACCGAAATCAACATTTCACGGTTTATAATTACAAAATAACACATTTTAAATCAGAATTAATTACAAAGAGTAATGGGGACGGACCTAGACTTTCCATGAATATACATTTCTCAATGCAATATTTCTTTTTTATCTTGGCTGCACTGTCTTCATAAAGCGGCAAGCTTAATTATGGTTAAACGTACGAACATCGCGCGTAACGTCCAACAATACTGAACTCTTCTTGTCTTATATATATACCATTCTTCAAACAATCAAACCAAAATTTATAAACTGACTTCTCGTGTAAAAATAGACAAATCCGTCTGCAGGACAAATTGAAAACTTACGAAAAATCTAAATTATCACAAATAAACAATCTGAACGAATCCTAAAGGTCGTTTGTGCATCTGCCGAAACCTACGATAAAGCGAATAGAACTGTACACGGTACGTATACGGTGTAATAATTCTAAAGAGTGAACTTTAATAAAGAACTAAAACATTATCGATTCTTAAAGATAACCACTTACCTAATATGAAGTCTAACTAAAATCGACAATCTATTTTCAACGCTAACACATTAAAGGTTAGATTATCAACTGCAAAAATACTGTTTTTATCCGATCTTGCTTCAAACAACTTGCATGGTCTAACATATTCAATGTAATCTTTTACAAAATATTTAAAACGATTTGTCTTCGTGTGACAACAACAAAGGCCAGAAAACTGACGATGTCCATTTTGGTAAAACAAGAACGCCATGACCTTTACATAACTTTAAATGATTAACAACCTTTGTTATCAACTTGACAGGTGGGACGATCCAACAATTGTAAATTGACCAATCGTAACTAAACGCATCAACGCCGCTCGTGCCTGGACACCAATAAGGTGAAGAGAATACTTTACATTTGTGATTGTTATAATCTGCGAACAAATTGCAATCGAACAGACCCCAGCGTTTTCCAAAATAAATAAAGTATATGTTTCGAACTGACCAGTCATCAAAATCAAAAATTTTACTGTACATGTCAGCCGTAACGTTTTGATTCCTAGGGACCCATTCAACCTCTAATGAAATGATGTGACTAAGTCTTGTAAATCAGATTTCATACTGCCGGCTTGTATAATTCTGACAACATTTTGATTGTCTGTAAACAATTTCACTAGTCGACCCGACAAATCACTAGATAGAGACTGTAAAGTAAACAAAACGGCTAATAATTCCCTGTAAGTTGAACTCTTAGCTATTTCAGATTCTGACCACATCTTGTGTACTATTTTAGAATTTGTTTCAACGGTATATCCGGCACATGCAAACCCACTAGCATCGGTATATATTATTTTCTCGGGTACGCGATCTGGAAAAATAAACTTTCGGGACGGTAAAAATTGACAATTGTAAAACCAAAAGTCTAATTCCACAATGGCGGGGTCTGTAAGGGTAATATAATCGTCCCAATTGTTACTTGTAGCAATTATCATAAGTAAATTGCGAATCATAATTCTACAAATGTTACCCAAGCTTGGCATAAAAGAAATGATCTTTCCTGTAATTTTTGCCAATTTTCTAGGAGTTAGTTTACTCATGTTTAAATGTAAGTTTGACACGTCGTCTTTGAAAATTGACATTTTTTCATCTGGTATTTGTAATAATAAATGTTTTGTATCCCAGACAAATCCTAACCAAGTCAACTTTTGTGTGGGCACCCAAACGCTCTTTTCATCGTTAATAAAAAGACCTGCGAAATTAAGTCTTTCCTGACAGTTTCAGACAGATTGAAACATGCATCAAATGACTCTGAAAACCCCCATCCGTCATCTAAATAAACTACCATGCGATAAGCTTGAGAACGCCAATGTTTTACTAACGGTCTCAGTAACGGAATACAAAATAGCTAGGCCTGCCATTAAACGACCACAAGAA
>MJUT01005437.1:218620-234243 GCA_002080005.1 Gigantidas platifrons
TGAAAGGATATAAGTCTGGCATTCCTGTTTGATGTAGCAGCTATAATAAAAACGTATAATCACGTGTAAAATATGAAGTCCAATAAAAAGGTATAAGTCTGGCATTTCTGTTTCATGTAGCAGCTGTAATAAAAACGTATAATCACGTGTAAAATAAGAAGTCCAATAAAAGGATATAAGTCTGGCATTCCTGTTTGATATAGCAGCTATAATAAAAACGTATAATCACGTGTAAAATAAGAAGTCCAATGAAAGGATATAAGTCTGGCATTCCTGTTTGATGTAGCAGCTATAATAAAAACGTATAATCACGTGTAAAATAAGAAGTCCAATAAAAGGGTATAAGTCTGGCATTCCTGTTTGATATAGCAGCTATAATAAAAACGTATAATCACGTGTAAAATAAGAAGTCCAATAAAAGGGTATAAGTCAAAAACGTAGATATCAAATTTAGTGCGCATGAAGCATTTCTTTAATAACCTTCAGAGTGATATCCATTTATATGTAGCAACATTCCAGCAGCACCTGCATATGGAGTACATATATCTCAGTTGATCCGATATTCCAGAGCTTGTAATTCCTATGATGATTTCTTTAATAGAGGCTAACAAGGAAGTTACTGAACAAGGGTTCCTGGTGGGTAAGTTGGAGTCGCCACCATGACTTGGCCAAATGGCGGAATATATGTGTCACAAATGAGCACGGATATGCTCCCTTTGACGTAATCATAATCCGGTCCTATCATAATTCATGACTTATCTTCAGGTTTGTAACAAGGGTAACACGACAGGTCGACATGTGCAACATGTGGAGCAGGAACTGCTTACACTTCAGAAGCAGCTTAGTTGATCCCCTGTTATTTGTGGATTCGTGTTGCTCGATATTTAGTTTTATGTGTAGTGCTTTGTAGATCATTTTTTGTCTTTTAAGTCTTTTTCCTTTTGTCCTTTGTATTATCTGTTTTTCTTCGACCTACGGCTTCTGATTACCCTTTTGGTATCATCAAACCTTTCTTACATGCATAAGTATCGACGCACGGGGATGTCCTTGTACCCAGTCCTACGGCTCCTAAGTCACAATATTACAGCAACAGTGGCTTCAAGATACCAAAGGGGTATAAGAATCTGAAAATTGAGCAATACTTGGGTAAAGTTTAATAAACAGAATAGAGTGAGATGTTTGCTGTTTAACGCCAACTCTGCAATTTTCCAGGTATATCATGGTACACAATGGACCTCAGTCTCCAAGAAAACTAAACAGATAATAATAAAGAAAATATATTCGCACATTATTACTTTATCAAACCAACATAACGACAATCGATTGACATGATACACTATGAATTCATTCAAATGCATGGATACCAATTTTCGTGGTGTGAGGAAAGAATGTATTTTCGCGGATTCGTCAATTGATGGAGCACAAAAACAAATACAAGGAAACTGATCTTTATCGATGTTAGGTATGATTTGTTTACGTACATGTCACTTAAGACCGGTGCCACTTGTAGGGCAGGAACTACCTACCCTTCCTGAGCACCTGAGTTCATCCCCAATTATTAGTGGGGTTCGTGTTACTCGATCTTGAGTTTTATGTGTATGTTTTGTATATCATTGTTTGTCCTTTTGTCATTTTTTCTGTTGCCCTTTTGTCTTGTCTGTTCTTCTTCGGTTTACAGATTCTGATTACCCCTTTAGCATCTTCAAACTCTTGTATCAAATGTTTGATGCACGAAATCGTAGTCAGTATATTTATATTTCGTTGTTTGATACTACCCACAAAATCCACGAAATTTGGTAAACCAAACATTGAAAGAAAACACCAGTTGTTTCGTACCTTGACTATCCGGAATGTAATAACAGAAGAATCGCAAGCACCATTCAGCACAGCAACATATAGTCCAGCTCCAATGGGTAAAATTGAGCTCACCTAAATTTGTAAAAAACTACATTTTCATTAATCGAGTTGCTCTCTGCAATAAACAGCGATGTATATATATATATATACGATATTGGTACATCAAACGTTTGGGTGTAGTGAGGATTACTGACAAATTCATTTATCTTGCAGGAAAAAATTACAGTAATCCATAGGCAGTTATATTTATATTTAATAATGAATAAGAAAACTATACAATTATCCCTTGTTTGCATTTGTGTCAACAAGAAATGAACTGTACGTGTTGCTCGTGTTTACTATACAGTGTTTTTTAGATCATTTATTTTTATCCATTTGTACTTTTTTCTTTTGGACATTGAATTGTCTCTCCGTCATCAATTTATGCCGTCTCCGTCATCAATTTATTCCGTCTGATTACCTTTGGTATCTTCAAACTTTTCTTATCTTGTAGAAAACATTACATTAATCCATTAACGATTATATGTTATAATGACCTTGTTGATCCCTTTTGATACAGCAGAAAGTGAACTGATTTACAATTATATCGTCTAAGCTCAACAGGAAAAACATGTGAAAGGGGTACCAGAAAAAAAATTTGGTCAGTGGCCGTATAAAGAAAATGATCCAGTCAGTGCGTTATTTGATTGGTCAAATAGACCAAGTTTATGAAGAATATGAACATCAAAACATAAACAGTATCAACATACAGCAGTATTAAAGACCATACTCGTATTGTTTTCTGTTTGTCTTTCGTGTCTAATTCCTAACAACATATTGGCATTTCCGGTCTACATCAAGATTATACATATATGAGGTCGGTTCTCTTAGTAGAGCCACCAGGTTTTGTTTAGATCCTTTGAATTTCTTGCTCCCAAAAACTTGGTTTTCCAATCTTTTAATTTGAGCGTCCCCGTTTAATGTTATTTTTTTCAGAAACGTTTAGTGTGCATTGAGATATAACACTTTTATGGGCCAACATTACAACGTAATACAGTGCAAGAAGAGCATGAGGATACCAAAGGGGTACTCAGAATCCGTAAATCGAAGAACAGACAACACACTGGCCAAAAGTAAAAAGGATAAACAACGATCTACAAACCATACACATTAAACTGAAGATCGAGTAACAGGAACCCACTAAAACCGCATAATAAAGGCATAATAAACGGTGACTTACCTTCATATTTATTATTACGAGTCCTAGTCCACCAACACCAACAAATATCATCCCAGGAACAATTAGAAATGGAATGTCTGTAACCACATTAAAATATCATATAAATACACGAATACAAGAATCTGAGAGATGATTGGTAGGATCAGAGCATGTTACTTTGTTACCAATTACTATTTCTTAACATACTATAGCTAATAAGTAGCTACCACACGTGAACATCTTAACATACTATGGCTAATAAGTAGCTACCACGCGTGAACATCTTCATACTAGTATAGGAGACACTCATTTACTCCCCGTCATAACTATCCGACCTCGGTTGAGTATGTGGTGAGAAGAGAAACTGTAGAGAGAAACTAGGTCCTATTTCGTTATCACGGTTTTCATCTTTTTGGTTTTTCGTGTTGTGCTATCGTTTGTTTGTCCCCGATCTGTGTATTGTGCCTAATTGTTCCCGCGTCTCTGGATTGTCCATTCTTGATTACCACTTCGCTTTTCTCTAACGTTGTGTGCCCACTTGTTCCCGTGTCGCTGGATTGTCCATTCTTGATTACCACTTCGCTTTTCACTAACGTTGTGTGCCCACTTGTTCCCGTGTCTCTGGATTATCCATTCTTGATTACCACTTCGCTTTTCTCTAACGTTGTGTGCCCACTTGTTCCCGTGTCTCTGGATTGTCCATTCTTGATTACTACTTCGCTTTTCTCTCGTGGAACGAAGGTAAAGGAATTGAAATACATAAACGTAATTATAATGCAGTTGATTATGTAACAGATAATTTCATTTGTCTATCGAATTTGCTTAAATTTTATGAATTACCTTGTTGGAAATATTGATCTAAAGTGACACGTGTACTTTAAAATTGTTATCTATGTTAAATAAAATTGAGAATTGATATATTCGGTTATAATATAATCGAAAAGGTTTGTATTTATGGAAGTATTTTGGCGTTGATGCAATGTGAAAAGGCGGAATGAAATTGATTAATAGTAACTGATAATTGTAAACAAATGTTATTTTTGGGAGAATTTCATTTGAATGGAAATAACCGTATTGTATTTGAAGTATTGTAGACGTATATTGTCAGCTTTACCGTCGCAAATATCCGCTTACAAAGCTCCGATACGCATAGCCAGTAAACTCAATTTGCGACAGTAAAAGTAGTGATTTAAATCGGCAACACTTCAAATACAATACAGTTATTCCCTAAATGTCAACGAACTATGTCTTACTAACCAGAATTAGACAGTCCAAGCATCAGAGAACCACAGATCATCAATATCCTGTAATTAAAATGATACATAACATAGAAACTAATATCATCAAAGTACGCGAGTTCTTGATTGCATGGCAACAGATTTGCTATATTTGACGGACAGGCTATCGACATTTCAATGGGTACCAATTGTGACCCTCTTCTCGCCGACTATTTCCTTTATTCGTGTGAAGCAAACTTCATACAGGGACTTCTGAAAGAAAACGTATTGAAAGTACATGTAACTTAATATTCCTCTTCGCTTCGGTCCATATATCATATTGGGTTAGGGTTATAGTGTTTAACGCCACTTTCAACAATATTTCAGTTATATCGTGGCGATCAGTTTTATTGGTGGAAAAAACTGGTGTAACTGAAGAAAACCACCAACCTTCCACAAGTCACTGACAAACTTTATCACATAAGGTTGTATGGCCTGAACGGGATTCGAATCACAACGTTATTGGTGGTGGATAGGCACTGCTTGCATAGGGAGTTGTAAATCTAACTACCATACGATCACGACGGTCCCTGTATCATTTTAGGAGTGACCGACCGGTCAACGGCCACATTACCCTCACCTAAATATATATTAAGTATATTGTCATCTCAAAGAAAGCACGAATGTTGTTAATTAATATGGTTTTAGATTTATAGTTTGTTGACAACAATGGTAGAATACATTTCTGTTTTTAAATGTGACCTCATTAGAGGTCAGATGCTTATTAAGATGTTTGCAAATCGTTGACATATATCTTAAGGTATAAGCCTAATACACAAGTCAAATCATTTCACTAACAGGAAAGGTTTGGGCCAAAAAACTAATTTAACCCTGCAACTTTTTATTGAAATGCCTGTACCAAGCCAGGAAAATGAGCAGTCATGTATATGTGTGGTAGGGGTATATCAATCTGTCCCTTTTCTATGCTTTTCTATTGCATTTTATTTCTATCAATGTCTCGGGCTCCGCCGTAGAACTTTGAATATACTCTCGTGATTCATTATCCACATACACGTGTATCAACTACATACCTAACAAAGGAAATAACTCCTAAAAAAACGTGTAAAAATGTAGTTTTAGAGTCAAGTCGGAAATGCGAAAATGATCTATTATAGTATATAATAATTTACTTGTACATTAATAAAAACGTAGATATCTAATTTAGTGCGCACGGCGCGTTTCTGGAATAACCTTCAACAAGTACGCTTAAAGTCGTAATAGTGGAAACACAAATAATATAAAGTTTTGAGAGCAATAAAACCAAAGGGCCTAAACAAGATAGTCAAAATGGGCTAAGGTAACCTATGTCTGAGGGTGAAGAACCTCAGTTTAATCAGCTAAGGTAACCTATGTCTGAGGGTGAAGAACCTCAGTTTAATCAGCTAAGGTAACCTATGTCTGAGGGTGAAGAACCTCAGTTTAATCAATAATTACATTATTTAGCAAATGTAAATTTCAGCAATAATTATATTTAATACAACTCTTAAAGTGTACCATATACTTACATTGACAATATTTTCGGTCCAATAATCCCAAACTTGTACAATAACGGACCCCATGAGACGGTAAAGAGTTCAAGTAACGTAACTGCTATCGTATACAGTTGGTGTAGTTTTTCTTGTTGTTTCTTACAAGATGTAGGCTTTGGCCGTGTTGAATGAATATCATATGTCTCTTTCTCCTCATTTGAAACTATCGAATAAGACTGATTTGTGGCATCTGTCACGTGATTAATATTCGATATGAACGGTGTTACGGTTGTAAGTTTTACATCCTCAATGCTGCTTGTTCCATAAAACGAATGATTGTAAAAGTTTTCTCCATCTTTGTTAGTACACAACTCCGAGTAAAATCCGTTGTCTATTAACACATAAATATATGAACTCCATCCCCCGGGGATAAAAGCAAATAGCAACGCCTCTAAAATTGTTACAAACACAAGCAAAACCAGCAATATATTACATTTACCCATGCTTAAGTTCAAATATCCTCTTGTAGCTTAAGTTCAAACCTCCTCTCGTAACTTAAGTTCAAACCTCCTCTCGTAATTTAAGTTCAAACCTCCTCTCGTAATTTAAACACTTGACGAGACGTCTTCATAACGACGTATATATATCTGATAAACATCTAACAATTATGGAAAGAGAGTTAATTAATTCCACTAATATCAACAAAACAAACAATAACCTCCCTCTCTCTCTCTCATATGTAGATATAAACACACATGTGTACACATATATACGTACAGCATTTCTCAAACTTTAGATATAAATAACTACTTGTCTAGTGATGAATTGTAACAATAAAAACATGAAACGGAAAATAATGAACAGGACAAGTTGTAGATCACATGGAGTCCGGATTTAACCTAATTTGTATATTTACATATGAAGATTAGAGTTTACATTGATTAACATGTTTCAATATACAGGTGTATACTTGTAACATACGAACAACCAATCTCTTACACATAGTTATCGATCTTTACAATCTCTGTTAAACATGGAGGCCAATGACCGATAACTCTATGTTAGATTGATTGATTGATTGATTGATTGATTGATTGATTGATTGATTGATTGATTGATTGATTGATTGATTGATTGATTGATATTAGCTTAACGCCAACTTTAGCAGATAAAAATTCACGGTGGACTCCACATCTACAAGACATCATAATAACTAAATAATCAAAATAATCATATTACCGTTAGTACATCTTTTCGTTTCATAATAAGAGTTAAGAGATGATCTCATATTATCTCCTTCATTTTGTCGGAGGAAAAGTTTGAAGACACCAAAAGGGCAATCCGAATCCGCAAATCAAAGAAGTACAGACAACACAATGGCCAAAGGAAAAAGGACAAAAGGACAAACAACGATCTACAAAACATACACATAAAACTAAAGATTGAGTATTTTTATTTTATATTGACCCACGTACCGCGAAAATCAAGTCATCTGTCGTTATTTATGAACAATCATTTTAATTTAAATATCATACGCAGATATAGAGGTAGTGTGGGGGTGCGCGAAAGATACCAAAGGCGTAATTAGAATCCGTAAATCGAAGGACAGATAATACAATGCCAAAACAAAGGAACAATATGTCAAACAATGATCTATTACCATTTCATAGATTCATTTGGGTTAGTGTTAGGGTTATGGTGTTTAATTCCACTTTCAAGAATATTTCAGTTATATCATGTTTTATTGACGACGGGAACGGGAGAAAACCGACCTGCTGCAAGTCACTGACAAACTTTATCACATAATGTTGTATCGAGTACACCTCGTCTGAGCGGGATTCGGCCTCACAAAGTTAGTGGCAATAAACACTGATTGTATATGTAGTTCTAAATCCAACTACCATACGATCACGACCACGACGGCCCCCTGATTACTTTGGAAGAGATGAACATAGAGAGTGTGTGTTGTTTGATTGATTGATTTTTGGTGTTTAACGCCACGTTCAACAATATTTCAGTATTTCAGCTATATCATGGCGTCCACTTTTAGTGGTGGAGGAAGCCGGAGTACCCGGAGAGAACCACCGACCATGGGCAAGCAACTGGTAAACTATCACATGCGGCTGCGAGTCGAGGGCACCCTTTTTGTAATTTACAAAGCCGGGCGCGAACCCACGCCGTATTAGTGATAGGCTTGTATGAGTTGTTAGATCCAGCGACCTAACTCATTGAGCCACCCGGGCCCCTATGTGTTGTTTGAGAATGTGTTTATCTTTAAACGCAGATACACACTTCAAACTATACAAACTCTAGGTACTATCGATGTACAATCTTTAATATTTGGTAACAACATAAAAAATGACAATGAAAACAGATTAATATTTGACACTGTGTCAAAGTACATTGCCAGAACAAAAAGATTTGATTGAACATAAATATGGAAAGTAATTGATCAGACTGCACATGAACTATGCATATTGGGTTGTAGACCGTGAGGATAGTATGTGACAGCTCCGTCTTTGTATTCTTTAATTAGAAATATTTTGTTTCAATGTTTAAACTGTAATTACTTTTCTACTTTTTTTTACATCATGATCATTCTACTTACCACTGTTTATTAATGTTACTGACAAAAATACCGTGACAATGTGCTCGCTCCACGCCCCATTTCGATAATCATGCGTTGGCTGATGGGGCAATGTTCATGGACGACAACGCTAGGCCACATAGAGCCCGAATTGTACAACAGTTTTTACAGCAAGAGGCTGTTCAGACAATTCCATGGCCTGCGATGTCGCCAGACATGAACTCTATAGAACATGTATGAGACTTTATTGGCCGAAAAATTAACCAACGCAATCCAAAACGTCAAAATATTGACGAATTAAGAACTGCTATCTTACAGGAGTGGCAACAGTTCCCCAAGAACGGCTTAGGCGTCTAGTGCGAAGCATGATGAGGCGTGTTACAGAACTTCACAATAAACGCGGTGGATATACTCGTTATTGATTTTTATGCCTTACACATACGCACAATAGATGCATTTAAAAGTCTTAAAATCTGAAGACTCTGCATTTTAATGCAATGTTAAAAACTTCCATCAAAGACAAACTGGTTTTACGTTTTTCCAGCCCCTGTTTTGAACCCCATTTTTGCCACGTCATAGTCACGTCTTTCAGGATGATAAATACTTCGTAGACTGGTAATTTTAGAACCCTTGGTGTAGTCTTTTAAGAAGTGTAAGAAAAATGGTGATATCTATTTTATTGTTTTAACAGTATTGATGTAAAAAAATAGGGTGGTGCTTAACTTTTGTCGGAGTGTATATATTTGAATAATTGTATGCTGAAATTTCATTGAATAAATATTGTTTAAACTAAACTATTGTTTGTGTTAATAGGAAATCAAATCAACAGCTGTGTCACATATAAACAATAAAGAATCAAACTATAACTAACATTTATACTGGACAGCCCATAAACTGGTGGTTCTCTTCTTCACTTTGAATTGGACAACTAATTAATGGACAAATTCACGATTGTATCTCCACATTCCTGACAAAAGGCCTTTGATCTTTATAAACAATGAGTGTAAATGGCTCCACAGAACCTTACGCCTCGTCTGATTTATATATACAGTCAAACCTGTATATAAAGGTCACTCAATGGAACCTGTCATGTGGCCAAATAGGGCAGTAACACTCTCAATACTGCAAATATAATATGCAAATCTTCTTATAGTAATTAAGCATGCAAATTATTTTATGCAAAATTAATACTCCAAGTCAAAATGGACAATAACTCAATAGGGTCTGAACAAAGTGCACTAACCGCATACTTATAAACTAGCATGCTAGGGCTATGGTGTTTAACTCTACTTTCAACAATATTTCAGCTATATCGTAGATGTCTGAGGAATCCACATTTAATTTGTGGAAGGAGTTGCCGGTACAATATTTAGATGAAATATTCCAAGTCACAAAAACTCTAATAAATATGGTCTGAACAAACTGCAATAATGATTATATGAATCACCATATGTAAATAAACAAGCATGCAACGTGATGGGGAATTCCCTTTAAGATGTAGGACGAGTTGCAGGTACAAACATTTGATGAACTATTTTTAGTCAGAAAGGTAGTAACGCATTCAAACATGATTCAATGAAACCACATCAATATGAAATCTGTTCATGGTAATAAAAAAGCATGCCACAAAAAGGCCATGTTTTGAAGAAATTTGATTTAAAATGTAGGATGAATTCCAAACTACAATGTTATATTCTAAGTACAAAATGGCAATAACTCTAGCAAATATGATCACTGACAAACTGTATCACACAATGTTGTATCAAGTACACATTTAACAATATTTAGTTATATCGTGGTGGTCAGTTATATCGTGGTGGTCAGTTTTATTGGTGGAGAAAACCGGAGATAATCACCGACCCGTGACAAGCCTCTCCCAAACTTTGTCACATAATGTTGTATCAAGTACACCTCGCCATCAGCAGGATTCAAACCCAAAACGTTAATGGTGATAGGCACTAATTGCATAGGTAGTTGTCAATCCAACTACCACACGATCGTGCCCACGACGGCCCCAAATATGGTCTGAACAAACATATGAATCGCCATATTGGAAAAAAACAAACATGCACCATGATGAGGAATTCCCTTTTAAAATGTAGGAGTTGCAGGTGCAAACATTTGATGAAATATTTCAATGTCAAAAAGGGCAATAAGTCCGCACAAATGGTATTGTCAAATTGCTGTAATGATATCATTGTGACGAAATATTCAATGTCAAAAAAAGGGTAATAACTTCTTACAAAATTGGCTGGTCAAGCTGCCATCATGATATGCAAATCTTCATAGTGTAATAAGCAAGCATGCAAATATTTCAATTGAAAAGGGGCAGCAAGTCCTTATAAAATAACCTGATAAATCAGTAGAAATGAGATGTGCGGAGTTATTTCCATTGAGTGAGTGAGTGATTGTTGCTTAATGACAATTAAGCAATATTTTTAGCTATATCATGGCAAGAACAAGTTAATTTTCAATGAGATCATGATGAGGTCCACTTTGTACTAGACCAACACGCTGAGTTGGATTTTTATAGTGCTACTGAAACAACAGTACACGGGTAGAAATGTCGCTCCACTCGGACACATTATCCTGATTCCGAGCCAACCAGTCTTTGCTCTTTCTCCTTAATGCTGCATGCTTAGCGGAGAAGCAACAAATACCAATTTTATAATTTTTAGTTTGACCTCACCGGGGTTCAAAAACCCACAATCTACAACACTCGAGGCGAGCACGCTAACCATTACGCCACCGATGCGGTTCCGTAATGCAATGATACGCATATCTTCATACTGTAATAAGCAAGCATGCAATCTTAAACTAAACTCTAGTGGGCTGAGCCTGTATCGCTCACCATTCATTGTGCTTTGAGGAAACTTAATACAGAACCTTCCATAGTTTCTTCCTTGGCTAAGATGTTACAGAGAAGAAGTTTTTAGGAATCGACCAACCAGAAACCAGAATTGTCTATGGCAGCCTTGTTTGTTAACGAATCTGGACAAAATTAGCAACCTTTATAGAGCACCTTCCATATATATTTCCTACAAAGTTTTGGTTCATTTGGCTGAGCAGTTTCAGAGAAGATTTTTAGAAATCGACCAATCAGAAACAAGCATTGCCTATGGTGGTCATGTTTGTCTATGGATCAAAACGAAATGAGCAATCCCTATAGAGGCCCTTCCATAGATGCTTCCTATCAAGCTTCGGTTCATTTGGCAAAGCGGTTTCTGATGAGAAATTTTTAGAAATTGACCAATCAGAAACAAGAATTGCTTGTGGCGGCCATGTTTGTTAACGGATCGGACGAAATGAGCAATCTTCATAGAGGATCTTCCATAGATGCTTCCTACCAAGTTTCGGTTTCAGAGGAGAAGAATTTTAACTAGAGGCTCAGGTGAGCCTGTATCGCTCACCTGACATAACTAAGTTACTATTCAAATCCCATAGGGTTCTATGTTAAAACTATGTCTGCTCATGGCAGCCATCTTGGATGGAGGTCGTGGTCACCGGACACAATTTTAAAAGTATACTATCCAAGGACCATCCATGCCATGCATGTTTGCTTTAAATTGGCTGACTGGTTTCAGAGGAGAAGACTTTTAAACAATTTTCCCATAGGGTCCTATGTTATAACTATGTCCGCTGATGGTGGCCATCTTGGATGGAGGTCGGGCTCACAGGACATAATTTTGAAAGTTGACCACCTATGGACCATTCATGCCATGTTTGCTTTAAACGGACTTGCTGGTTTGAGGAGAAGACTTAAACATTTTTTCCATAGGGTCCTATGTTAAAACTAAGTCGTTGTGGTGGCCATCTTGAATTTCCGATCAGCAAACGATTCACAAGTTTAGTACAGGACCACCCAATGATCATTCCTGTAAAGTCACAATTCAATTGGTTAAGTGGTTTCTAACAAGAAGATTTTTAAAATTTCGACCAATCAGAACACATTATGAGGCCTGGCAGCCATGTTGGATTTCCGATCAGCGCCAAAAACAAAAATCTTGTATATGACCATCTAATGGACATTTCTGCCAAGTTTGGTTCAAATCTGTTTCATCGTTTCAGAAAAAAAGATGAAAATGTGAAATTCCCATAGGGTCCAATGTTAAACTAAGTCGAGTCATGGTGGCCATCTTGAATTTCCAATCAGCAAATGATTCACAAGTTTAGTACAGGACCACACAATGATCATTCCTGCAAAGTCACAATTCAAATGGCTTAGTGATTTCTAACAAGAAGATTTTTTAAATTTCAACCAATCAGAACACATTATGGGCCCTGGCAGCCATGTTGAATTTCCGATCAGCGCCAAAAACACAAATCTGGTAGAGGACCACCCAATGAACATTTCTGGCAAGTTTGGTTCAAATCTGTTCAGTGGTTTCAGAGAAGAAGATTTAAATGTGAAAAGCTAACGGACGACGACGGACGCTTACCCATGACAAAAGTTCACATGGCCTTTGGCAAGGTGAGCTAAAAATCAGCCAATCAGAAACAAAAATCGCCTGTGGTGGCCATGTTTGTTAATAGATCGGGACAAAATGAGCAAACTTTATAGAGGACCTTTCATATATGCTTCCTACCAGGTTTCGGTTCATTTGGCAAAGTGGTTTCAAAGGAGAAGATTTTTAGAAAATGGGCAATCAGAAACAAGAATCGCCTGTGGCAGACCTGTTTGTTAATAGATCAGGACGAAATGAGCAAACTTTATAGAGGACCTTCCATAGATGCTTCCTACCAAGTTTCGGTTCATTTGGCAAAGCGGTTTCAGAGGAGAAGATTTTTAGAAATCGACCATCAGAAACAAGAATTGCCTGTGGCAGCCATGTTTGTTAAGGGATCAGGAGGAAATGAGCAATCTTTATAGAGGACCGCCCATAGATGATACCTACCAAGTTTCAATTCATTTGGAAAAGCGGTTTCAGAGGAGAAGATTTTTAGAAATCGACCAATCAGAAACAAGAATTGCCTGTGGTGGCCATGTTTGCAAATCAGAAAACATAATTGGCCCTAACAGCTAAGTTAGAAACGCCTGTACCAAGTCAGGACCATTGCGGTTTTCCAGTTTCCCAGTTGTTGACTGATTTTGTCTGTTTATTGATTTGAGTTTTGAATTTCCCTTTGGAAGATTGCTTTGTGTTCGGTAATTTTGTTATTACCCTTATTTATCAAATTAAACAAAAGTGACATACAGTCGTGAGGACCAGTTGAATAGCATTTCTGCTATGTTTGATTCTATTTGGAATAGTGGTTTCTGGGAAATAGACTGAAATGGGTAAAGCATATGATGAATGCCATGTGATGACAATAGTAATACAGCCCTTTGGCCAGCAGATGAGCTACAAAAATGATTCATAAATTCAACAAACACCATGAAATATGTAAATCTTAATATTTCAACTTTAATATAAAAAGAAATAAAATTAGGTTTGGATATAAAACAAGATTTAAAATTCATACAAATTATTCAACATTTTAAAATACAAAAATCATAACACACATTTTGAACCAGGTGAGTTTCAAAAATGCTTTATATATTCAATAAATAATATGATGTCAGTGTTAATATTTCAACTTTAAAGGGATATTAAAGCTCGTCTTAACATATATTTTTTTCAACTCTTGACGCAGGTTGTTTCTTTTCCATTTAATTGTAAAAACAATCCAAAAATACTTTGCATGCCCATATAATCCCTAATATCGTTAAAATATCACTTAAAAGGGTCAATATGAATTTTTGTCCAGGAGGCAAAAATTAAATTCAAGGCAAAAACTGCAACATATGACAGAATTATCAACAAATTATGTCACTTTTACAAAGTTTCATTGATAAAAACCAGGTTAATGCTTCATAAATATCATTTATTGAACCAATTGCAAGTTTTCATGAGATACAAAAAAATACCAAAATGAGCTTTAATAGAAATAAAATTAGGTTTGGATATAAAACAAGTTTTTAAAAAATTTTATAAATATATTAAATATATACAAAATTAATAACAGAGATATAACAGTACAATTCTGTACCTACTCTTCTACTTTTAAATGCTTTATACTCTATTAATATGCCCAGGTTTTTCAATAAGGCACGGTACCAGGCACTTTTACCTGCCTAATATAGTCTTTGGTACCTCCTGATTTTAAAGAGTCTTGTATAAGATATTAATGTAAATTGTTCAAATTTTAATACAAAGTCCTGACTGTAAATAGTGAAGTACTGGTAGACATGAAAAATATTGAAAACTCTGTATGCCTACACAAAATTTTGAGGAAATCTCATTTAAAATGTTAGACGGGTTACACAAACTTTTTTTCTGAAGTCAAATTGTCCAAGAAATAAGTTAGGTATGGGTATAAAACTGATGTTCTAAAAACTATATAAATGGAATAAATAAATAAATACATGTACAAAAATTAAAATACAAATATCACAGCTCAATGCTCCTGTAGGTAAAATAATCAATTTACATATTCTATACTTTATAACTATGTCTACACAGTATGATATGCCCACATTCACCACCAAAAGAGTGTTGGAGCACTAATATTGTCATCACTAAATTTTGCTCAATCAATCATAATAAAGAGGGAATGTTAGGGCTCATAAAACTATTTTATAGAAGTGTCTGCATAACGCCAGGAAAGTGAGCAGTCATGTATATGTCAGTTAGGGATGTTGATTTTGCCTCTGGTTGTACAATTTTTCTATTAGATTTTGATCAACAAGGACCTTTTAACATTCAATAAGTGGGAAAGTACAATTTTGATTGGCTTCCATTCAAACAATTAGGTAAAGCTTTTTCATATCAGACCCTTGATTTGCAAAATCATAATAACAATAAATAATAATACCAGATATGTATAGCACCCTATCTAAAAATTACCCTAAGGCACTTTACATAGATAATAACTAGAGGCTCCCAGGAGCCTGTATAGCTCACCTGTGTATAATAACAACATCAGTCAATAAAACTTGGCAACTCCGGTCAAAAAATAACAAATGTAGCCCTCGTCATTGCAGACCCCCTCTTCAAAACAATTTGGGCAGGGGTTCCCCCCTTTAATGTAAGTTATCAATATTGCTGTAAAAAAAAACATAAATGTCAACGATTCTCAAAATTTAGCTTTTGATACTTCACATTTTGTAATAGAGTTGCTTCCCTTTGATTATTTAAGTAACCAAAAGCAGTGAAAGTAAAAAAAAAATGCATTTCAAGAGGAATAACTCTTCA
>MJUT01005443.1:0-25407 GCA_002080005.1 Gigantidas platifrons
CCCTAATATGCCCAGATGTCGATTCAATGTGTTGATTGTACAATCAATCAATCAATCAATCGACCCAATGAATGTATATCGACAGAGGACGTAGTCCGAGTTCGATATACTTTCATGGGTTGATAAATTCCTAATGTTAAGCCAATAAATTTATAAAATATATGAAGCAGCAAAAACTGTGACTTTCTTAGCGCTGTTATATTCAACATTCTCCAAATGTACTTTGACTTTTAACTTAAATTGACAAATGAGATGCCTTCATTTTATACTGCTGTTGCCATTTTTTTTTTTGTGCTTATGTCAACAATTAAGTTAATAGAATTACGAATGAAAGCTCGATTTTGATTGGCCGAATTTCCAAACAAGAACTAGCTATTTTATGCTTGATATGTATTATCTATATTTAGTAAAAAGGGTTTGAAGAGACCAAAGGGGTAATCAAAATCCGTAAATCGAAGAAGAACAGACAACAGAATGGCCAATATACGTTTAATAAATATTCAATCTTTATACGTCCTTCAAAAATAAATCACGTGACATGAATTGAAAAATCACAGCTTTCAATATATAATAATATCTACCGGTATTATAAAGGGGTCCTTCGTGGTCCTGATTGTATGGTAATTGGAATTATAACTACTATGCAATCAGTGCCTATTACCACGAACGTTGTGGGTTCAAATCCCACCCAGGAGAGGTGTACTCGATACAACAATATATGGTAAAGATTGTCAAGGTTCTGCTACAGGTCTGTGGTTTTCTCCTTGTACTACACTTTCCTCCACCAATAAAACTGGCCGCCACGATATAACTAAAACATTGTTGAAAGTGGCACTAAACACAAAACCCTTCATTATCGATTATTTGTACATTTCAGCCTGAATGCTTATATTGGATCATTTATTGTCACATGACCGTAGACAATTATTGATGCACAAGTATTATTTAAATTTCACCTCGACTGGTAAACAACCCTACCTTGATAACTACAATTGTGATTCACGCGACGTGTGACAATTGTATTATCACCCTCGACAGCCCATATTTTATTTCAATAAAGGTGTGACAATAGTACTGTTACCCTCGACAAAAGTGACAAGACATATTTTGTTTCAACAAAGGTGTGACAATAGCATTGTCACTCTCTGACGTCAATGGATCGTCGTCTACTGACATCATCGCACATCTGAATCGACGTCGTCTCTGCTTTTAATAAAAAAATGACGAGTGAAGTAAACCGTTTCGCAAGGTCTTCCGACTAGAAAATTGCAAAATGATCATGCGGAAAGGAGGCTGTTGGCACTAAGATGGCAACAAAGCTCCAATAACATGTTTACAACAGTATTTATTTAGGAGGGACCGATAAATTATTCAGCGGAGATTCTCACTTTTAAGATTTTACGCAAATGACCACTAGATTGTGTATATTTGGTCACACAGCTGCAGTTATTTTTCATTTTATTGTCGTTTTGTTGTTTATAAAACATGAGCAGACATCATAAAAGATATCCATCATTGCAGTTTTTTGTTGTTGTTGCTTGGTTGTAGATACCGGTAGACTGATCGGACTAAATGGTTATTTCTCTCTTTTAAAACGAGTACGGCCATTTTAGGAGGTGGATATTATACAATTATTGACTTTGGAATATGTTGCTATCTTGATTTATCAACCTGAAAAAAGGTAATATCCATCGAGCCGCAATTACGGCCTTCTCTGGAGGTAAACATAAACCTGTGATGTGTTGTTTTCCTGACAGATTTAGCCCGAGGGAATCAACCCATCCCAGGTTGACAATTATTGTTATTACACGACTGTATTTTAGCTTGCATATGATTGGCTTAAAACTGATTAAGAAGTTTTGAGTACTTGCTATATCACCCTCTCGGCTAAAAATAGATCCTGATTATCATTTGTTTTTTCGCTGAATCATAAACAAATGTTCCAAAATTGTGATAATTTATTTGTATAACGATGAATTTGTATGTAGATAACAATAACACATTTTCATGAAATAAAACAATCATTGACATTGGAATAAGTTGCTATCTGGTTTGTCAACTTTTTAAAACGAGGCTCGGTGAATATTTCCAATATTTCAGGTTGATAAATCCAGATAGCAACCTATCCCAAAGTCAATAATTGTATATTATCAAACAACTTGCGTTATATTGACACACTATCGCTGTAATAATGACATCACCTTATCAAATCCTCGATTAACATACCATCGTTTATATGTTTGGCTCGAATTGGACTTTTCATCGGATCTCACATCTCAGGATTCGACTTCGATGTGATATTCCTCTGATAAATCCATTCTCGCAACGAAAATCAACTATCAATAACGTCACAGTTATAAACACAAACATTACGCTTCAAATGGCGTTTTACGGAATCACGTTACAATTTCAAAGAAGAAAAACGGAGGGTAAAATAATGACTGACGACGTTAGAGGTTTACGATTGGACTACGTCTCATAGTACGAACATTTACTTACCCTTCCGAATATGAGTAAACATTCTATTCTCCTTGTTATGGTAAATCCCCATAGGAATGGCAAAAAAATAACCAATCACTTTACCAAGCGTGGACATTGTGATCTGATTCTTATATCTACATTTTTATTGCTAACAAACTTATTACAAAAAATCGTATTGAGTACACCTCCCCACGGACGGCATTCTGGTTGAGTACACCTTCCCACGGACGGCATTCTGGTTGAGTACACCTCCCCACGGACGGCATTCTGGTTGTATGGTTCCTACAAATTATCATCTTGAATCAAAGATTACAAAATTATATCCTTTATTATAACATGTATTTGAATTCCGTCGCTTGCTTCACAAATCGGGATCACATTGAAGGATATCGACTATAATTTGTGCTTTCCTAGCTCCTTCCAGAAATTCCTCTAAACTAATTTGATTGTCTGAGTTTGTGTCCATGATTCCAAATACTTGCTTTGTCATATCCTCTGCTGATTTAAACCCGTCTGGTATATTACTTCCTGTCATTTTACATATTGACTAAAAAAAAAAAATTTAATATGTTTAAAGTAGAAATTCTAGTTCCTGCATTTTGTATTTTGAGATTATTGTTTAATAATGTGCTCTTTTGTTTTCGTTTTTCTGTATTTTTGATTTTCCATGCCAATGAATAACCATTTGTTTGTTTTGATGGTGCTTAACGCCACTTTCAACAATATTTCAGTTATATCGTGGCGGTCAGTTATATTGGTGGGGGAAACCTGGGAACCCGGAGAAAACCACCGACCCGTGGCAAGTCACTGACAAACTTTATGACATAATGTTGTACACCTCGCCCTGATCGAGATTCAAACTCACAACATCAGTGGTGATAGGCACTGATTGCATAGGTAGTTGTAAATCCAAATACCATACGATTATGGCCACAACGGCCCCCCAATGAATAACTATGCATCTTGTCTTTCGAAAAATGTTTCAAGAAGTTATCTATAACTGCATGGAAATAAACGTTAGAGAAATCGAATTTCAAACACGCTGGCAACATTGGACACACAAGACACAAGACGAAGACAACCAAAACACAACACAGGAAACTAGAAAGATGATCTACATGAGCCCCTCCAAAAATTTTGGATGAACCCAGATGTTCGCGAATGATAAGCAGTTCATGCTTCTCATAAGGCACATGTCGTGTTCTCAAGATTCATCTAAATAAAAAAAAAATAAAAAAAAAAAGAAGAAATGTACTAGTAGTGAAATTCCGATTAACCCGAGTTTTTATGTCTATATTATACCTTTTAAGAGACAAGCATGCTGGCAGCCAATTCAATTTTCAATTTTGTTTTAAAGAAAATTATCATTTGCTAAAATTTGATAATTGGACTTTAAAAACATATATCCGAATAAAAAAAATACCGTTATCTATCCTACTACCCGACCTCATATTTCCTGTATATAAAATAGATCGCGAACACAGTGATAAAAACGTTTCTAAGGAACGTATGAAGATACCAAATAGGTATTCAGAGGCTTTCTAAAGGATTAAATATGTTTTTACGACAAAGGTCTATATTGCATCGCAACAACCAACCAAATAGTGATGACGACCATATATATTTTGCAGCAATAACTTAGGAGAAACTTAGCCTTGATTCGGCAGCGTGTGTGTCAGCAACTGAGCTATGTTGAGAGAAGTACTATGCTAGGCTATACTTGTGAAATATCAACTCCATACGCGGATGATGCTGGAATATTGCTACTGGTGAAAGGAAAGTTGACTATTGGCAAAATGAAAACCGACTCCTGACATGTATCTTGTTTTGTTAATCGACATGAACTCCAGCATTTTTGTGTGTTGATGAATGTGTCATATTTTATGTATCACCTTTTACATACTTCTATGAATATCATTGGTTAATATTAAACAAGCGAAAACCGTATACGTTGTATATATTCAATACACGGTCAGTAGGACTCTTGTATTTAATACACGGTCAGTAGGACTCTTGTATTTTATTTAATACACGGTCAGTAGGACTCTTGTATTTAATACACGGTCAGTAGGACTCTTGTATTTAATACACGGTCAGTAGGACTCTTGTATTTTATACACGGTCAGTAGGACTCTTGTATTTAATACACGGTCATTAGGACTCTTGTATTTTATACACGGTCAGTAGGACCCTTGTATTTTATTTAATACACGGTTAATAGTACAGTTATATTATGTCCCTTTTGTAAACAAAAATGACGACAAGCAAATATTCGCTAGGTGTGATTAACTAACTTCACAGTGTATAACCTGGCAGTCTTCAAAAACGGAAGTTGCTGTACTGTCCGACCAGGTAAGGTTAGTTGCTTGCAGAAATTTCGACATTTTTGGATGATTATCCGTGATTTATTCTTTGCAAGTGGATCAATTGAAGCAACAACAATATTTAAAAAAAATACTGCAAAGGTATGTCATTTATATTTCTGATCAAATAACAGTGCCCTATTTGAACACTGAAACTGGAAATCGTCGTTTAAACATCGGTGGATGGTATGTTTTCGCTCGAAGAAAGGGGGTTAAAATCTAATTTTCTCCACTTATTCTTTAAATTATTCCAAATATGTTCTCACTGTCTGATGAAATAGACATCGACGTTTTCAATGGAAGGAAATTATGACCGTAAACGCACTCATTTTCCTTACGACGGGTGCATTTAACATCGTTCTTCATTCTACGTAACCCCCTCCCAAAGGGTGTGCCGGGGTAGAATAGGCACCAGGTTTCTCCGTCCTAGAGGCACTAGTCCTCTAAAAGGGGTCAACCCCGCGGGAACCCCGGGGTATAGAAATGGGACCGAGAGCTTCTTCAGCTTGAAGGGGCGTCCGTCGGTTGTGCGGGATGTATAAATTGACAACCAACCCGTCCTTCGGATGAGACGTAAATAAAACCGAGGTCCCGTGTTGAGAGATTGCCACCCACTTCGCACGTTAAAGAACCCAGTGTAACAGCTCATTATGAGTATTATGCTCATGATGAGTGGTCCATAAGAGACCTGTTGCACTGACAAAATTCTCCGTTCCTACCCATCACATTTCTTTGTTTCGAGTCCCGTGGCGTTTAAATTATTCTCGTCCTGAATATAGCTGAAAAATTGCTCACTTGACGTTAAGCATCAATCAATCAATCAATCATTCTACGTCACTGTACGCTTAATTGCTAACGATTTTTCTGTCATGTCGCACAATTGTGTATTCCTTCAAGTTTCGAAGTTGTTATCTGTTGTTCTAAAATTTCATACTTTTTTACAGTTTACTCATCTTTAATTGTAAAACATGTAGAAAGGTTACGACCTTTTGCTGGCAAAAAAGATTATGAAAAGTTTTTGAAAAAAATCAATACAGATCTTGCCAAAAAATAAATCGGAAAGTACATTTCATTGAAAAATGATGTCCTTATTTGTTACCATTTTGTTATGCCCTGACCACGAATGTGGAAGGTGTATATAGATTTACCCTTGTCCGTCTGTACATCCGTATGTGTGGTCCTTTTGGTTAACTTGTTTATCTGCATTACTGAACCACTTATGATAGACCAAAGGTATTTCACATGACTGTATAATCATATATAGTGAAACACATCCCAACATCAATTGGGTCACCTTGACCTACATTGTACGCTTGAGTGAATTTGGTTAAATGAAGTGTTTAGGTCCATTTCTCAGACTGCGTATATATACGGGAGAGGCATATCCGTGTCGTACAGACACATAGTCTGATTGCTTTTAGTTTTCTGTTATAAATAAATCGATAGATAAATTATCTTTATTTCAAGAGCATAACCCCATTAGCAAGAGCTCATCTCCCTGAGGGTCCTCAAAATAGCATCAATATGTACAACAATTTTAAATAGCAAATATACAAGCATTTGGAGAAAACTAAACAGATATTTCAGAGAAAACTAAGCAAACTGATATTTACATATAAAGCACAACTTTATAGTGATAGAAAATGTTCTTAACATTTACTTTTAAATGAAGAAAGTGTTTTACAGATTTTCACTTCCATTTTATATTGTCCGATTATGATTGTGTATTGTCTTTAGCCTGCGATCATAAAATTGCTACAATAGATGCCTGTAAGTACGTTAGTCCGAGATTCCTCTGCCGTCCGACGTCTTTTTTTTTATCTCGATTTGCTGGAGCCTTGGGACGTCAGAGCGCTCTCCATAAGGAAAACAGCGAATGTGCCGCTCCAACTCTGGGTCGGCACATTTCCACGTTTCGTGGCTATTAGATTTTATCCAAAACCCTTATATAAATCGCTTCACCAATCATTTTTGTTATTCATTCATAACCTAAGTACCTTCAGAAAGTGGAATATTTGTCACGTGACTTCGAGAAAACTACGATTAACGCAATGTATCATGGGAGATGATTTGCATATATGATCTGACCTTGTCCAAAATAGGGGAAACGTAACACATGCTATTTCCGAAGCCCGTGGATAACACTGCCATTGAATCTTTTCTATCCAACACATTTTGTATTATTTCCTTCTGCTCTGATTTGAGCTGTAGATGGAACTGTTTGTCCTGCAGAATACGCTTTATATCGTCTTGTATGTTGTTTACGTATGCAAATAATTTGGCGCGCTGCATTAAGTAGCTCCCATCATGCAATGTGTTACTGTCATCATTTAGTTAGTATCGGGAGATCACGTTTAATGGTTGAAAAATAAACAGAAATGGCCAAATTGAAGGGTCTATATGAAAATCGTGCTGTATTCGAGTGTAACACCACTTTCTGAGGATGGTTGTGAACGAATAGAAAAATGATTGGTGAAGCGATTTATATAAGTGTTTCGGATAGAAAATAAAATCTGATAGCCACGAAACGTGGAAATGTGCTGACCCAGCGTTGGAGCGGCAAATCCGCTGTTTTCATTATGGAGAGCGCTCTGACGTCCCACGGCAACAGCAAGTCGAAAAAAAAAAGCCGTCGGACGACAGAGGAATTTCGGACTATAACTACGTTTGAAGATGATTCTGACTGCTACCAAAACGCGGGAAACGTCGCACGTGACGTACCTGGCACACTAATTACGCTATCCGCGCCCTTCGTGTCAACATGTAACAGTTTATGACCTAATACGACCCAAGTTCATCCGATCCCTGTTATTAAGCCGCAAATAGCTTGATTGCAGGATAAACATGAAAATTTGTTCACCCGACGAAAAGCATATCATGAGGGCTCCGCTCGAAGGAAATTATGATTTTCTACGGTGAACAAATCTGCATGTGTCCGGACATTACCATGCTATAAATGTTTTATTATTCTGAATCAACAGAGGACAGAGAAAAAAAATCGTTCTGCATCCAAATCAACTTCGCCAATGCTGTTCATCTGATGACGTCACAGACATAATATTGTTTTAATTTAGAATTGAATGCATTTTTTTGTAGTTTTATTATTTCATTTCATTTCATTTCATTTCAAACATTTTATTGAGTAAATCAAAAGGATTGGATAACAGGCTAAGCCTATACAAATCCTCTCCTATAACAAGATGAACAAATAAACAATTAAAGACAAATAATACTATTCAGTACACCATTTCTGCATTCCATAATTAATATGACTAAGTCAATGAACCATGTTAAACAATTTCAAAATAAATGTCTGGACAAAGAGAGAAAAAATGAAAACTGAAATTCAGTAAGGGCAACTAATGTTTATGTTAACTAATTTTACAATATTTACAGCCAATCTAATCAATAAAGTCATCTTTATCAAATTTCAGAATATCTTGAATAGATTATCTCTTGCGGGGGCCTGATGAGAAATAACTTGGTGGCTGAGTAATTTCATCATTTATTTTTTTTTAAAACAAGGAAATAGAAGGGATATTTCTAATATCTTCATCAAGATTATTCCACATATTCATTACAGACGGGAAAATTTTGTTTACTATATGACTGAGTATGTATCCGTGGCACATTATAAATTCTATGATTCCTGAGCATGTAATTAGCTTCAGGATTAAATGAGAACTAAAGATTTCTGAAAAATAGTTAGGAAGATACCCATGTAGAGCCTTAAACATACGTATAAGGTTTTGTTTTTGACGTCTATTTTCTAAAGAGTCCCATCCCAATTCACTGTCCAATTTTGATCTTGATGTACCTTTCCTCATGCCGGTCACTATTCTGACAGCCTCATATTGAACTGATTCAATTAAGTCAGACTCCTGTTTAGTACAGTTATCCCATACTACATTCCCATATTCCAAAATAGGTCTAATAAATCCAAAATATAGCTTTTCTAGAGATTTCCTATCAATGTTATATTTCAGCATTCTAAGTATATTTAGACGAGAAAAAGCTTTAGAATAAATTTCATTAATATGATTTTTCCATGTACCAGTATGGTTGAAAATGAGATCAAGATGTTTGTGTTTACAAGTATTTTCTAGTTCAACATTGTTCATATTTAATACCGGTATATCAATATCATGCTTGCGAGTAAACAATATGGATTTTGTTTTAGTAGCATTAAAAGTAACTCCCCAATTTTGTGCCCATGTATGCAAGCTATCTAAATCAGAATTCAATGACTCTGTCGCTATTTGCTGGTCATCAACAATACAGTAGAGAGATGTATCATCTGCAAAGAGTTTCATTTTATTAGAGACAACATCCACAATATCATTGATAAACAACAAAAACAGATAGAGTCCCAGAATAGAACCTTGAGGTACACCAGCATTAATAGATTTCCAACTTGAATTGCATCCCTCCATACAGACCCGATGTTTACGGTCTGTTAAATAATTACTAAACAAATTTAATAAATTGCCCTTAATACCATATTTTCTTAATTTATAAAGAAGACCACGGTGCCATACTCGGTCAAATGCCTTTGAGACGTCACAGAAAACAAATCTTACATATTTTCCAATATCTAAGTTTTTCATTACAGTATCATATATGATCAGTAATTGATTATAACAGTGGAGTCCCTATGTTTAAATCCAGACTGATCATGTGACAATATATCATACTGTAATAGGTAGTTGTGAAGGTGCTTAAATATTATTTTTTCAAGCATTTTGCTCAAGCAATTAGTAACAGATATGGGTCTGTAGTTAGTGACACTATCGGGTCCACCTTTACCTTTATAGATTGCAGACACATTTGCCATCCTCCAGTCTATAGGTACAAGGCCGTAATATAAACGTGTATTAAATAATATAAGAAGCGGCTTGACTATAGACTGGAAGATTGCTTTCAGAAAATTAGGAGGAAGATTATCGGGTCCTCCTGGTTTATTAACATTTAAGATTAACATTTATTGACGTGTAAAAGCGTGGATCGAAGCACATTTTGTGTGAAGCGCGCTAGCGCTTAATACAAAAAATGTGCCTCGGTCAACGCTTTTACACGCCTATAAAACTACAAAAAAATGCATTCAATTCTTATAATTACATCTAAATCACACCAAAATTTAATATAGTTGAATTTTTCGTTGTGAATTTTATTTGTGTTAGATTATTTGCTGTTGGAAATTACTACGCCATTGATTGTTTACATCTGACGTCGTCATGGAGGCATTTGCAAGTTCGGGTTTGAGTTTTGTTGGGATGTAAAACATCCGTATAAAAATATGGTCAAGTTACCCCTCACCCCGGGCTTCCAAGTTTAAGTCCTAAATTAAAATTATGGTTGTTTGCCATTTCCCTACCTACCCAGGTAAAAATGCCCCTACCAAGATTATTTTATTGCAATATCTAAGAAATATTTTATTTTTTTAAATTGTTTGCATGTATCTACTGAAATAACTTTAAACAATTCAAAATGATATAAAATAATTTGCCTACCACAATAAAAAGGATGGGTCGCAAGCGGACAAATGTTACAAACATGCCTTAGTAAGCACAGTTTTTTCTTTCAAAAAGGCTACGAATATATATACTGGACTGATACTATTTGCTATATTTAGTTAATTATTCATTCGCTAGAAAATCAATTGAATCCGAATGTCACATAATTATAGTCCGTTTGAGTTCTATAAATCAACGAAAAAAATCTTAAAAATCATTTTTACCAATACAACTGGCCCCGGTGCCATAAAACTTTTTCTTTGCTGAGCAAACTTTTTTTTGGCTCAAATCTGTGTTCTCAGCCAATCAAATTGGACGCAGTGGGTCCTTCAAAAGCCTCACTGTTCGGCTCCATCCCAATATAATACTTGTTAACATTTAAAGTCTCAAAATATACACATTTGAACTAAAAACAGTTTGGTGAGGGCTCATGGAGGATGAACGTAAAGATCCACCAAACCATTGTGCAGTTAAATGAGGAGTTATAGACAGCAAGACAAACAGACAGAAAAACGGACAATTAAGCTGAGTTCTAACTACCCAACACTTATTACTTTCATGTAAGGGGACGACCATTTGATTTTGAGGGGGAGGGGGTTGGGGGGTGGGGATTGGAAGATTTTTTTTATCGAAATATTTATTTTGGTACTTTCAGGATTAAATTATTTATTTTTTACATTGGCCAAATCAAATTGTAACATAAATACGCATTTTTCCTTTGATGCTTTTATGCAGTAATCAACTTAAAAATAGTGAACTTTTACAAACCATGGTCTAACATGAAGATCTTGATGTTATTCCATGATTTTGACGTCATATATCTGTTATTCCATGATTTTGACGTCATAGGATCTGTTATTCCATGAGTTTGACGTCATAGATCTGTCAATCATGTAATTTCTGTTACAAAGTCATGAACTTATTTAAACCAACTCATCCTTCGGATTCGTTGGTTTAAATATGTTAATTCGTAAGATCCATGGTATATAATACTTATTTATTTTCATTTTTGTGGTATTTTCGATCCTGGATTGGAGTAAATCTGAGGGATTAAAATATTTTGTTTCTCCATCTTCGAGATCAAAATATTTATTTTCAACATACTCCAGGTCAAAATATTTATTTTAAAAATCTTCCAAGCTCCTCCCCACTCAAAATCAAATGGTCGTCCCCTAAACCAAAATTGTATTTGGTTGTATAGTCTATCAGTGCAAAGGGGGGAGAATTGAGTATGAGGGGGAAACTTCAGTATATACTCAGATATACTGATCTTTCCGGGGGAAAACATGAGTATATACTGATCTTTCCGGGGGAAAAACTAGTATATACTCATTTTTCCGGGGGGAAAATGAGTATGTAACACTGGTACAGGCGAGAATTAATTCCTAATGTATGTATCAATCACGTAGTTGTATAAGACAATCACTGCAGTCAATGCTAGAGGAAGATAACTCTGTAAACCGGAGAAAACTCATTTAATTTGTTCCGAAAACTGGGAATAAGATACAAATGTATTTGAATCACATATCTTCTAAGATTACTGAATATCTGGTAAATGTAGTTCCTTACAAGTCCTCTAATGCAGGCAACACATAAACTACATGTATCTTAATTTTCTGTAAAACTAATTTGTAAAGGATTAGACTGTAGAAAAGTTCTCGATCATCTTTAACAAAAAACAATTAGGCGGACAGATGAGTTTTAAAATTCAGCAATTAATGATAACGTACAGTGACGTACAATGAAGAACGGTGTTAAATGCACCCGTCGTAAGGAAAATGAGTGCGTAAATTTACGGTCATAGTTTCCTTCCATTGAAAACGTCGATGTCTATTTCATCAGATAGTGAGAACATATTTGACATAATTTAAAGAATAAGTGGAGAAAATTAGATTTTTACCTCCTTTCTTCGAGCGAAAACATACCATCCACCGATGTTTAAACTACGATTTCCAGTTTCAGTGTTCAAATAGGGCACTGTTATTTGATCAGAAATATAAATGACATACCTTTGCAATATTTTTTTTATTTTTGTTGCTTCAATTGATCCACTTTCAAAGAATAAATCACGGATAATCATCCAAAATGTCGAAATTTCTGCAAGCAACTAACCTTACCTGGTCGGACAGTACAGCAACTTCCGTTTTTTAAAACTGTCCGGTTATACACTGTGAAATTGATTACCTCCATGTTGAAAATTTGTCACTCAACACGATAGAACAAATCATATTAAAAACAGAGGTTGCAGTGGCATAGTGTGCATAATCTTATCTACAATAAAATTAATTATATGGACGATTATTGAACAATTTAATCTCTTTTCCCATATTTTGTGTAATCGCACTATTTCAAATTATTCACGTGAAAAAACCCAACGTTGGCCTTTTATATTTTTTTTTTGCACAATGATGCACAATTAATATTCTTATATAATGCATACATACGTTCATTCCCTTTTTTTTTAAACAACAGAATATACATAATTCGTTCAGAATAATGAAAATAACAGGAATTAACAAGTCAATTGCTCAGATTACAATTGTAAGGTCATTCCTCAGATTTGACCTTGAACTTAACAGGAAATGATCACCGGATTACAAAATGTATGGTATGTAGGGACTTTTTCCATTCTCAGATTCATGGTCTGAAAAGTGTACAGTTCACCTGAATTTGAAAATATATGGTTGCTAAGTTATTTTATAGCTTCCGGCTTTTAAAATTGCAACTTCCGGTCCAGACAAAGTACCAGATGATATTACTTTGTCCTCTGATTCCAAATATTTATGGTTACTAGGGACTTTTTTCTCTTCCGATTTGAGAAAAATGTCACTTCCGGTTGGAAGTGAATCACTGACCTGATTCTTAATATATTAGTTGATAGGTACATGTATGCTTCAATAGGCAACTTCCTGTTTCCTGACATTTGACCTTGACGCTAAAAATATCACTTCCGGTCGGGAAAAATATTATTTAATAATACTTTGTCTCCTGATTCCAAATATGTTTGGTTGCTAGCGATTGTTTTCACTTGCGGGTTTGCGAAAATGCCACTTCCTATTTGGAATGAACCTCTTAATTGTCCTCATTGGCTTTGTTCTAAATATATATATTGCAATGTAATTTTTCGCTTCAAAAGGTTAGCTTTGATTCTTTGATATTGGGACTGAAAATGTCATTTCTGGTAGGGAAGAAAGTATCCTCCAACCGTCCAAGTGCTAACTCGAATAATACTGCGCCCTCTATCGGCACTATCGCTGGATGAGGGCTTGAACACGCTTAATGGAAAAACTCCGTCAGCTGCTGTCTGGTTCAGACGACCAATCAAATGTCAGATATTAGTGCGTATGCACATTAGTGACTTCCTTTACTTAAGTTTGTAAATATTGACAAAACAAACGTGGATAATGATTGTGCATTTGTAAATTTAGAAGACAAATACATGTACACCTTTAAATTCAAAGAAAAAAAGATCGCTCCATTCAAGGATTTATATAGTCCTACTATATAAATCCTTGCTCCATTGGACATTATTTACAAACACATGCTTAGCTCCTCCTATTTTACGCGCCATTCATTCCTTATGATGATGTCATAATACCCATAAGTCATAGCGATTAACTATTTCCGTTTGACGGATTTTATCAATGAATGCATTAATGCGTTAATGCAGCGACTAGCGGGAGAGTAATATGACGACTGGATTATTCGGGTTACCCAAGTGCGTCCACTCTGCAAGTTCGTTCACCATTTTTGTTTACGTTTTGTGCGCATGCGGAATTCGTCTGACGTCATTTGACATCGTCCCGAAGTATTATTTTTAGTCCAGGAGTGGGACAACGTGAATTGACATAATCGAAACATGAGGTTTAAACAGGTAAAAAATTAATACGAGACAGGTGCTACCTGTAGTGCCAGCGAAGCAAAATCCACATTATCTAATATTTAAATCATGCAAATCCTTGGGATGATGGAAATAACACATTTAAACAACACAAATAGTAGTTTTGTATTCTTTTCTTCATTATTCTTTATTATTCTTCTTTGTTCTTCATTTCGACTTACCCAGTTAATTTTTAAACAAATGCGATTTTTTGGGCCGAGATATATCGGGGACGACCTTTTTTTTTTAGGGCCGATCGTTCTTTTGTGACTGGATTTTAAAATAGTCGTTATTGATTTCTTTACATCATTTCTCCATTTCAATATTATTCGATTTGTTTAATTAACTATTTTCGGGAAAGGGGACTTGAACATGACAATAAATAACAGATAACGAGCAGACGTGATCTCACCGCACCCATAACGAGATTAGCCGCGGCCATATTGTACGCGTGTCTCCAAGGATACAGGAAGTAGTTCTTGTGAACGAATGATTTTTAGGCCATCAGTATATATTATTTTCTCTCGATATTTCTAACATAAATGCCAGCATATCAAAAGTAAACAATAGACATAAAAAACAACCATTTCACTAATACCTTTTCAGCACACTCTTTGAATCTATTTTAAATCAAGATAAACGGAAACAAAGGCTTACCTGTTGACTGTTCGAGATTATTTACATTCCTGTGCAAATGACTTGTGTTACAATGTGTGTGTATTAGGCCAAACATATTGATGAAATAGTTCTAAAAAATGTAATGATCCTTATGAATTTTTCTCCAAAAATGGCGAAAATCCTGGAAAATTAATGAAACTGAAGCCATTGAATTGTCAATAGATGAACAGGTGCTTAATTTAGTATCAAATAACCAGTTGGTGCAATCACAGTATCTTGACGTTTAATCTAGCGAACTAATAGACAGTATCTTGACGTTTAGTTGGATTTCAAATTATTCCGTTTTAAATTTATTGTGTTTCCGTTTAAAATTAACTTTGAACATTAACGAGAAAAGCAATGTGCTTGGCCTAACTTTCGATGACGTCAGCAGTAGATACACCCGGCCCCGGCGCCACAAAACTTGAGAATTTACTTAAATCTGAGAATATTCTCAAATAAGGAACTCAGCCAATCAAATTTGAGTATTTCCTTATTTGAGAATATTCTCAGACTTGAGTAAATTCTCAAGTTTTGTGGCGCAGGGGCCCGGTGGACGGACTTAAGAGGTGAAGGTCGGACTGGTTCCAGATTCACGGTAAGCTTCAAATTTTGTTTATTGTAAGTAAGTTCGTATAATAATTCGTTTTTGTTGTCAATGGTTCACTCTACCTAGTAAATAAGATTGATAAGTTTCAGTGCATTCGTAAACGTTCTCTCTACACAGGCGTGAAAAAACGTTAACCGGACGAACTTTGTGGAGTGGGGGATACCATTTCATAGTGCTTTGTCTCCTGATTCCAAATATATAGTTGCTAGGTACATTTTTTTTTTACTTCAAAAGTAAATTTTGGATTCCCTGACCTTAGACCTTGAGGTTAAAAATTTCAAGTCCGGTAGGATAAAACCTCAAGTTGACGGTTCTCTGTCTCCTGATTCCAAATATCGTTGTTGCGGTTCCTAAATGTCGTAATCCAGTTTTGGTAAGTTTTCAGTAAAAGCAAAAACATTTTTATTCTATAACAAGCGATGAAAATTTATTTCCAAAACCTCGTATGTTGCATGATGTTTTTCGAAAAGGATGGTGGACTTTCAAAATAAAGGTAAGACTCATTTGTAAATGTTTCCTTAAAATAAATCAAGCAAATGAGTCTTACCTTTATTTTGAAAGTCCACCATCCTTTTCGGAAAACATCATGCAACATACGAGGTTTTGGAAATAAATGTTTAAGCCAATGATAATACGAGTTTTTGTCACATGGTCAAATTCACAACTTCTGATTGGCGTAGACATACACATTTTTTAGGGTAGATGCATGCCAACTAGTTGATTCTAAAATGGAAATAAAATGATTTCGCCAAATTTTTACTTACGACATTTTGGAACCACAACGACGATATATAATGCTTGCAAAGGACATTTTTACTTAATTCCGGTTTGACAAAATGTCACCTTTGTTTGGGAAATAACCACTTAATAGTGCTCATTGGCCTCATTATAAATATATACGGTTGCAAGACTACTTATTTGCTTCAAAGGGTAATTTTTGGGTGTATTTCTTTCGTATGTTCGGGATGTGCCGAACATGTTCTAACGAATGGAGTGGTACGGAACACTCTGCGCGAACAAACAGAACAGTGTGCAGAGTGTACCATGTTTTGAGGTGGTGCAGAAGGAATCAAGATGGTGGAACCGACTATCTTTTTTTTTACATATAATGTTTTACACCTTACTCATTTTCCTAAAATTACGCAATACAAAAGAAATGCGTGGATTTTTTAGGGGGGAGTAGAGACATTGTAAATTATGAATACAATCCCCTATGGTTTTATAAATCAATCATTTTGTTGCAAATTTGATTCCTGGGAGAACACAGGAGCTTCTTAACGTGAAGTTCCATTTCCCTTCTTCCTTATTCAATTACTTTTTAAGAAAACAAATATTTGGCTTGCAGCACCACTGTCCCTGATGGATTTATTGGTTTCAAATTATTTTTAAAAACATACAAAATATGTCAGATAGATGTAAACTTACGCAAACATTTTTTTCCCCTCGCTACGTTTGGTAATAATCTTTTGACTCACGCCCCTCAATTAAAATCTCAGATCTGCCCTTTTTAAGATCTGCTTGATCTCTCTATACGTTAAAACACTATATGAAAATTATATAATATAAAGATTACATGTATCCGTCATTTATTGTTCTGTTTGCATATTTTTAGGATTCAGTAATATTATTATTAAAGGTTAAATTACGTGGAAGCAGCAACTATGCATGGCTACAGTAACTACATGTACTGATTTTTCCAAATTCATCTCGTCGTCGTCGTCGTACATGTTGAGTTCTGCTGACAGAAATAACAGAGTTAACTTATCCACCATATTGTTTGTCCAAAAAGTTCTAAACCACTTCATTGACCTAGGGCACTTGGAATGTTCGGAACATGTTCGGAACAGTCCAAAGAAATACACCCTGGGTGTATGTCTTTCGTATGTTCGGGATGTGCCGAACATGTTCTAACGAATGGAGTGGTACGGAACACTCTGCGCGAACAAACAGAGCAGTGTGCGGTGTGTACCATGTTTTGAGGTGGTGCAGAAGGAATCAAGATGGCGGAACCGACTATCTTTTTTTTTTTACATATAATGTTTTTACACCTTACTCATTTTCCTAAAATTACGCAATACAAAAGAAATGCGTGGATTTTTATGGGAGAGTAGATACTTTGTAAATTATGAATACATTCCCCTATGGTTTTATAAATCAATCCTTTTGTTGCAAATTTGATTCCTGGGAGAACACAGGAGCTTCTTAACGTGAAGTTCCATTTCCCTTCTTCCTTATTCAATTACTTTTTATGAAAACAAATATTTGGTTTGCAGCACCACTGTCCCTGATGGATTTATTGGTTTCAAATTATTTTTAAAAACATACAAAATATGTCAGATAGATGTAAATTTACGCAAACAATTTTTTCCCTCGCTACGTTTGGTAATAATCTTTTGACTCACGCCCCTCAATTAAAATCTCAGATCTCTTGATCTCCTACCTAACCTCTCTATACGTTAAAACACTATATGAAAATTATATAATATAAAGATTACATGTATCCGTCATTTATTGTTCTGTTTGCATATTTTTAGGATTCAGTAATATTATAATTAAAGGTTAAATTACGTGGAAGCAGCAACTATGGCTACAGTAACTACATGTACTGATTTTTCCAAATTCATCTCATCATCGTCGTCGTACATTTCGAGTTCTGCTGACAGAAATAACAGAGTTAACTTATCTGCCATATTGTTTGTCCAAAAAGTTCTAAACCACTTCATTGACTTAGGGCAATTGGAATGTTTTTTTGGCGGATATTTATTTTGGCGATTTTATGGAAAGACAACAATAAATTACTGTTTTTACCGTTAACACCTATACCAGGGGGTGAATATACGTCATAACTGGAAGCTATTTCAGCAACAATGTTATTTCCACCTGTCGCGAAAACGTTTTCGAAGTGTTTGAGAGTTTGAGAACAAGTTTTTGAACGATAGACACACCGTTGCTTAGTGGACATTTAGGGGCATTTGACGCACTATCACATTGAATGTTATCCTTACAATAACTAATGCTATAAATAAAAACTTACCTTTAAGCGCCACAACATCACTTCTAATTATGACGTACATTCACCCCCCCCTCCTTGTGTATACCAGTAATCAATTTAATTGTGGACTTGGAGTACATTGATATATCCCCCAGTTGTACACTAATTAAACATGACTACTAGTCATGTCTATATAACAATTAACCTATTAAACCTATGCCAACATTTTTTCTTACCTTTTTATACTTATTTTTCAAAATGTTGGCATAGGTTGAATGAACCATTTCAGGTACTGTAGATAATTTTTCGCTTCGTGCTTGACGATTACTTTCCAAACGTTAATATAGATTCTTCTTCAGTTGCCCGTGGGTTACGATATTTCTCCACTCAAGAGAGTTAAATTAAAAATTTTAACCACAAGCCGTAAGGCGAGTGGTTAGAATTTTTAATTTAACTCTCGAGAGTGAAGAAATATTGTAACCCACATGGCCCACATGGGCAGCTGAAGGAGAATTTGTCAAGTTCTCCCATTATTTAACACGAACTTTATTTCAAAAGCCGTCAAACGAGTCAAATGCAGGGAAAGGCACGAGACATTTTAATCCTCTAGAGGATTACAGATTTTTCCACCACTGGTTCAGCGGGGTTAAAACGACGTCATAATGGGAGAATAAATTTTACCCACTTTCACATAAATTATAATTTACCTAACGTTTTGTCGTCATGTATTTGAGTTTTAAAATTGTTTATAAACTGGCTTAGACAATGTGCAGAAAGCTTAACATAAAAGAACCATGTCTAAAAAAAAATAGTCGTGAGCTAATTATTTCAAAACGAGATAATAATTTATGTTATTAATATCTAGTTATGATTAAGCCGTCTTTATTTAGATTGTACTGTTATTTTAGAAATAAACCAAATGATTGGTGAATATAATTATTAATTATGACTTACTTTTAAAATGTGTGTCATTTCGTCCTGGGTAATGTATCCGTTCTGATCAATATCATACATTTGGAAGGCCCATTTTAATTTTTTGTCTGTATTCTCGCTGCCAGACATACAAAGGCCTAAAATAAACTCTTTAAAATCAACAGAATGATTTCCATCTCTATCAAATGTTCTAAAAACTTGTTCAGCAAAGTCTGAAGCGTCACCGTAAAATAAACTGTTGTACACTTTTATAAATGCTGATTTAGACAGTTCAGATTCCCCATGACGAAGATATTTTCCAAAATCTTGGTACCATTCTTGTATTTCATCTTTACTAAATTCTACATCGACATGGCTTCGGAGTTCCTTGATAGTTTTAGGATTTAGTTTTTTCGTTGAACTATTTCCCATTATTGAAGAAATACGAAGAATACTTGATAAATATTGGAGATCAAGGCAGAACACTGACTGATATGTATTTAGCTAAATGGACATTGTCGTCGATTGAACTTAAATAAATATTTATGAATCATCGTTTAAATGAAACGATGAGGGAATGGCCAGTTGGTGTAAAGTAAATATGATTTTCTTATCAAGTAGTTCTCTTTGCATTATTATACACATTCTACTTGATCACACAAAACCACTGTTGAATAAATAAGGTGTATTTATATAAAAATTAATCTTCTCCTTCTTGGGGAAAGATAAATACAAAACTTAAATCAACATGTTTGGAAGAGTGGGTTACGTGATCATGACATTGCACACATGTTCAACACAGGAAAATGCAACAGAAGTTATAGAATTCTGGATTTCGATTCTTATTTTGCGTCATAAAAACTATTAGGTTCAACTTGGATAAAGCCAATATTAGTTATAAGTTGACTGTTGCATAATCTGAATAAACCCTCCATCTTATACATAATCTGAATAAACCCTCCATCTTATACATAATCTGAATAAACCCTCCATCTTATACATAATCTGAATAAACCCTCCATCTTATACATAATAGGTGGATTCCAATGTACAAAGTTTTCAAACTTTTCTAATTAATCATCATCAAAAAGTCAATTGCATATCGGCTTCAATCTTTACTTAACAATTGTGTAATGGTTTGAAATCACTTGGTTATAAAAGATTGTGCAATGAATTGATTACATTAACACTATACCCCTTTTCATCAAGACAATCGCCATTTCACCATAGTATAATCTTATTTCACTACCTTCATACCAGTTGAAAATCATTTACTAAAAACAATCACTTTTTTTCATGCAAAAATTAATATATTTCCAAAATTGTCAAGTTCTATTTTTTGGGGATTTCCTGTTTTTACATATTCTGTGAATAATTGCATCACTCTGATAAATAACAATAGAAACAAGTTGTCATGATCATGATTCCAGTACATGTTGTGGTTATTTTAAAGACTGATGTGATTTTGATGACATTGCATTGTTGGCCAACACTGAAAGTGACCTACAAAAACTGTTAGATGGGTTGTATACATGGTGTAATAATAATAACATGACTATAAATGCTGGTAAAAGCAATGTTGTACATTTTAGACTGCCCTCAATGGAACGTTCAAAATACATCTTTAAATGCGGTGATATGAATGTTGAATTAAAAAACGATTATACATATTTAGGTTTGAATTTAAATGAATTTCTTGACTATAACTTAACGGCTAAGATTGTTGCCGAGTCTGCTAATAGGGCCTTAGGCTTAGTAATGGCGAAATGCAAGACAATTGTCGGTGTTTCATATGATGTGTTTAAGAAACTGTTTGATTCTCTTGTAAGTCCTATTATAGAATATGGTGCGGCAATATGGGGCTATAAAAGTTATTCATATATTAATGCTATTCAATTGCGGGCTTGTCGCTTTTTTCTTGGTGTTGGTAGATATACTCCCAACGCAGCCGTCATGGGTGACATGGGTTGGATCCCAATTTACCACACACAATGGAAAATTATAAGTAGCCAATGGTATAAACTCATTAATATGGAACAGAATAGAATGAACAGCAACAATTTTTGCTTGGGCCGACGATGTTAGTTTGAAAAGTAAACGATTTAAAAATTGGAACTTTGTAGTTAGAAAACATTTTACTGATTTAGAACTGGCAGATTACTGTAATTTAAGTAGAGATATAGATAAACGTATTTTAAATGACTCGTTAATGTCAAAAATGTTTTTAAAATATACCGAAAGTTGGCATATAAATGTGAATGCCGTCGCTTCCATGGCAGGAAATGGGCGAAATAAATTAAGAACGTATAAGCTTTTTAAGTCTGAGTATGGTGTTGAAAATTATTGTAAAATGTTAGTGCCTTTTAATGACCGTAGTGCTTTTGCGAAATTTAGATGTGGGGTGGCTCCTATAAGATTGGAAACTGGCCGATATGAAAATTCAAAACTTGAAGAAAGATGTTGTTTTAACTGTCCAAATTTAATTGAAGATGAAATCCATGTTATTTTACTTTGTCCTGTTTATTCTGATTTTAGAAACAATCTTTTTACTGAAATTTTAAAAGTTAACAGAAATTTTATGAATTTGTCAGATTGTCAGAAAATGGTATTTTTATTTTCGAATCAAGATGTTTTTAGAACAGTTGCCAAAACCTGTAATTTTATCTTAAGAAAACGCAATGAAGTTTTATATTGTAAATAATATTTGTTATTTATGTATTAATATTTGTATTACCTGTATGTATACTTGTTGATGTATGTTGTCTCATAAATCTGTATTGATTGGCTCGTGTGTATATATATATAACATGTTTAATTTTATTATCTGTTATTTTATGTATGTATGCATAAGGTGAGACGCTAATAAAATATTGAATTGAATTTGATATTGAGGACATTATTAAAGGACAAGAAATATTAAATAATACTGAAGGTGTAAAGTAGTGAAAAAAGAGTTTCGGATAAATACGGAAGGGTTCAGATAACTGAAGTTTACGTTTGTCTGAACAGAGATGCAATATAAAATGTATGAAATATGTACAAAGTACATTTTGTAGTATCAATGAAATAATAAATTGATAACTTTTTCTCAGAGTTATGACCATTTTTTTTTTAGGAATGTAGAATTAACTTATTGTCTGGAGATATACATTTTTTTCTTTAAAGGCGAGGTGACACAAATCTACCGAAAGTCACGCACTTCTAACAATTCAAATTATTTCAATATCTGCAGATATTGTTAGATTTACACATACATTGATGAAACCCTTGTCACACGCACGGGTGATGGTATATTGCTTACATAATACCAAATAACAAAGAATTTATTTCTTGGAGAAAAGGTTACGAAAATAAAAACAGATATGTGGAGATAATTATACACCGACGAAATTCACGACAGTTTACGTGAAAATAGTCACACAATTGTCGCATTGGCAAATACCTCAGGTTATATACATTGTATCATCTTTAGTGAATATTCTTGAACTACTTGAAAAATATCAATTTGGAATAGATGTGGACAATGTGGACAACAGAGTTCAAAGAAAGATTTTTCTATGAAGAATGTCAACAAATGTGAACCACAGTGACTGCAGAAGCCTCGCCATATTCCAAATAAACGTTAGAGAAAAGAAGGGGCAATCAGAGACACTGACAACATTGGATGCACAAGACACACGACGAAAACAAAGAAAAAAAAAACCCACACACATAACACAGAAAACTAAAAAGAACGCGGACCCAACAAAAAACCGGAGGTCAACCCAGGTTCTCATGAAGGATAAGCAGTTCATGCCCCTTATAAGACACCCGCCATGTTGCTCATATAGTCAATGCGTATTGGACATCACATATACGCGACAACCAGAAATAATAACATAAATAAGACAAACAAGGAGGTAATGACGAACCGAACATCGCTTTCATGCGGAAAACGTAGCGGACTTCACAACACGGAACCTAGAACATAATAACATAAGACAGGGCAAAATGTTAAACATCACAATAACAAACAAACACAAACAACACAATGCGACACGAGTCCTTCTAAACTACAAACAACTGGAGGTAAAGACCCATACAAGGACAACACATACAACTAAAAATATGAAAATACGGGTACCTGTAAACTGCGAAACGAAACGCGAAACGAAATATACCGAAACGAAACGAAACGAAACGAAACGAAATTCACCGAAACGAAACGAAATTCACAGAAACGAAACGAAATTTACCGAAACGAAACGAAATAAATCGAAACGAAATTGACCGAAACGAAACGGAATAATACAAAATGAAATAAAACCTATTTTAACGAAACAATTTCTTGGGGAAAGACAAGACAAAAATTAAATGAAAAAAATAGAGAAAGTATCATTTAAGCGTAGAAAAAGATAGTTCATTGTTTTCCAGGTTATATAAACAAAAATCGTTCTTCATCTAGCAATGACGAAATGATTGATTCATCGATTGTTGACTGCTAAACACCACTGTGGCACATCAGTGATATTCCAGCTATACTGTGCCGAATGACGAAATGAAAATGACTGTTATGTGAGGGATAACTTCCTATATACATGGTGATGTTCTGACAATCAGGGTCCTATTTTTGATTATCTGTCTGGCATATGGGGTATACTTTTTGTCACAACTGTCTGAAAAGGGGTATAAGTTTTTGCTTGGATTATTCTTCAAAAATTGGGGCTTAAAGAGGATTTAGTTAGACAACAGTCTGAGATGGGGTCTAAAATTGGCATCAGAATCAGTCTGTAAAGGGGTCGGAGTTCAGCGGCCACAGAAGAACACGTACCTCACCATTTTGTAAGGTAGGCCGGTACTGTTACTTGAGAATGATTAATAGTGCCGCTTCGAAATAATTGCAAAATTACCGTTGTTGTTTAATTATTCAATTATTTATTACATGTATTTTTTTCAGTTTTTGCCTGTGGATTTTTTTCCCGTTGTTTTCTTAAAGTTTACCCCTTGCTAACGATGAGATAAACAACATATATTCATATTCAAATATGCAACAAATTATGGCTTCTATTATTATAAGAAACACTGTCGAGATAAAAAGAGACTTTTAAACCAAAGTGACCAATCTGGCAAAAAGTAAAACAGTATACTGCAAAACACGGTACACTCGTCTTGCAAATTTACATGTTAAATGTCTTTTTTAAGACTTAGGGACCGACTATATAACTTGAGAGGGGAGTAGACATGCACATAGGAAGGGGCTGCGAGGAGTGCGAGCGCACCCTCCCCCTTAATTTTGGCAAAAAGTAAAAACGAATCAAGTTCAGACACAATACTTGAGAATTTTGCGTCTATATGAACTGAAAACCTAACCAGCGTAAAATGGCAAGTGAGTTATATTTGTTTCTAACATATACTCAGCCAAATTAATACAAATTAATTACTTTTAATTAATTACTGTTTTCTTCCAAGTTTCAACAAAATTTGGTATAAAAAATGCCATTGTCTCCCCCTTCAAGTTAAATGGTCGGTCCCTAAATCTTACACAAAATGGTGGGGGGGGCGGTTCTTCCGGGGCCGCTGAACCCCGACCCCTTTACAGACTGATTAAGATGCCAATTTTAGACCCCATCTCAGACTGTTGTCTAACTAAAGCCTCTATAAGGCCCAATTTTTGAAGAATAATCCAAGCAAAAACCTATACCCCTTTTCAGACAGTTGTGACAAAATGTATACGCCATATGCCAGACATGTGCCAGACAGATAATCAAAAATAGGACCCTGTTTATCAGAACATCACCATGTACATAGGAAGATATCCCCAACATAACAGTCACTTTCATTTCGTCATTCGGCACAGTATAGCTGGAATATCACTGATGTGTCACAGTGGTGTTTAGCAGTCAACAATCGATGAATCAATCATTTCGTCATTGCTAGATGAAGAACGATTTTGTTTATATAACCTGGAAAACAATGAACTATCTTTTTCTACGCTTAAATGATACTTTCTCTATTTTTTT
>MJUT01005443.1:31360-49336 GCA_002080005.1 Gigantidas platifrons
GAGGAGGAGGGATAAATTTCATGTTTTCATGTCTGCTGTTAAAATGACGTTTCATGTTGTCTCTTCTGGTAAATCTCATTTCACACTCTGGACATGTTGAAGACATCTCGTAAAACACGTCTTTCCTCTTTGAGGGTTTGGATCAGAATGACTAGAGATTGTAATGTACATTTAAAATATTCGACGTGGGCCTATTTAAAACAAACTTTTTGTCAAGGCAACTCTGCATTGATCCAGGCTTGTGACTGGCTCAATATAAATAGAGGCTGCATTAACCTTTTTTTTTCTTTTTTTTTATTACTTTTTTTTTTTCTTTTTTCTTTTTTCATAACAATATGTCAATGACTTTTTGAAGAAACATAGTTTCTAACATAACTTTCATACTTTATTTTACACATTTTCAATTGTCAGTTCTGGTTCTCTTTCTTCAAATAACGGTATGGTCTTTTTCAGTTCATTCCATTCGTAAAGACTCACTCAAAGTCACTCCTCTCTTCGTGGGATGCAATGTCCATTCTCCATTAGGTACGAAGTGCTTCCTGATGTGAATTGTCAGTTTAGGGGCTTTGATGATGAAGTAGACGTCTTCTCCCAGATGATATCTCCAGTCCACGGGTTCTCCGTCTTTCACTCGACTGATCAAATCGTCCACCACTTGCGTAGCACTGCACAAGACTTTCCACTGCGACAAAGATAAGCTGACACCATACTTGGTGGGAATCGTATCGTTTTCCCAAAATCTCAGATCCACTCTCTTCGTACCGTTCCATTCTGTGAGTTCTGCATATCTTCCACCTCCCAGCGACAACTTCATTGGGGTTTTCTCCTGAGGTGATTGGACCGTCTTCTCCTCGGATGGTGAACTCATCTTGGCTTTCTGCATAGCTTTCTGAACGATGTCTGTCTTTCTGTTGCTTGGCATGACTGACACGGGAATTCCACTGAACTCCTTTTATATAGCCCACTTCACTTTGTCTCGATGGAATAGATTGGTTGTTTCTTTTTGTATCCTCCTTTCTGATTGGTCAGTTTTCCTGGTTTCTAATTGGCTAATTCCCCGGAAATGGCGACTTCTGATTGGTCATATTTCCTGGTTGTGATGGGACACATCTCAATCCTTCTACCACACGATCATAGACTGTCCAGATGTCACGGATTCGATCCGGATAGTGTGCACAATAGGTATGAGTGAACACATACAATACATACAGTCGACCTGCATTCACTATGCCGTCTTCAAACATAGTCGATACGATTCTGTGGTATACTATCACACAGTCCATCTCGAAATGAACTCTTTCCATATAAATATTTATATTTATGGTAAGGCCACTCTGCATCGATCCAGGCTTGTGACTGGCTCTATATAGAGGCTGCATTAACCTTTTTTTTTTCATTTTTTTTTTTTTTTTTTTTTTTTTTTTTTTTTTTTTATATATATTTGTTAAGCTATATACATAGTGTGTCTTTCACTTCAAATCTCTAATGGTGCTGTAGAGACACCGTCTTCCAGGACTTTCCGTTTTGGGTAGAAGTACGAGAAGCCACTCCTCTCCTGGAGGTAGGTAAATACTTGGTTATCAATGGTACGGAACCCTCTGTTAGTACTGGATCCAGACTTCTTCGATAATAGGACATCCATGTACTTGTCTTTGGTGATGTGGTTGGTTCTCTTGTTGATCCCCTTGCAGCTGAACTTGTCTTCCTTCCCGAAACAGTAGTAGGTCTTACTACACAAGGCTATGATTCCATCACCGCTGTACTCTTCTTTAAACAACCCCGGTGTCCTCTTATCGTAGGCTGCATGGTCTGGAGTGTCGTTCCGGGGAAACCAGTTCTTCTTCTCGATGTCATACACATGGCGCATCTCTGGTTTTATCACTTCTTCCAAGGTGTCGGCGGACAAAGCGATGTAGGCGCTGTCAGTGTCCATGGCACAGTACTGGAAATTTCGACGATCTACAAAAACGTCCACAAAGTCGTAATAGAACTGCAACATCCGGAGCTTGGAATACTGGTACACGAAACAGCCAATGTGCATGGGCAGGTCCAAATGGATGGTCTTCTTGCTCATCTCCAGCTCAAAGGTTTTCTCGTCCAGTTGATTGCATCTCCGAAAGGAAGGGTCCACCAGATGACGACTCACCTGGTGCTCCTGGCAATACAAAACATCACTATGGCGCTCCTTGTTGGTCACTGTCCTCCCATACGACGAATTGCCTGCCAGTTTCTCCGTCTCTGCCACGATCTTCTTGTTGGGGTCGATATCTCCTTCTCGTCTGGCATCACTGATGTTGTCCCCGAATTTCTGGAAGGAGGTTGCAGGGGTTACATACTCCCAATCAGACACTTCCTCTTCTGGTTCATGATCCCTCGTTCTTCTGCATACGTCTTCATGTGGTCTCCGATGTCATCTCTGGAAACCTGTGTGTTCTTGAAGACTGGAGGCATTTCAGCAAACTTCCCTTTCAAGTGGTCGGGAACTTCCAGGTCTACTTCTAAGGCACCAAACAGCTTCTCGTCCATGACGGCCTGTAGGATGGTCTCCTCACGAGGTCTCTGCATCTCTTTCACAAAGGCTTTCACTGTTCGATCTTCTTTCTTCAGACGGCCCCATTCACATTCCCACATCTGCTTCACTGGATAACCGTTGTCCTGAATGTACTGTATCTTCTCCTGTGTTCTCTGGTACCGTTGTTCCATCGTCTGGCCTCTCTCATAGGTCGCTGGTTTGCCGTGGTTCAGACGACAATCATGTCCATGCCAATACCATCCCTGAAATTCGTACACGGTGTTGGTCTCCTTGACGTACCCATCCACCGGAAGGCGCCGACGTCCTATCACTTTCTCTTTGTGGTTGCCCTGATGTCTGACATGGTATCCGCTCTGCCGGGCTTCCCATTCCAACCATTCAATTGCCATCCGCTCGTATCGTCTGGGAGTCTCTCTCCGGAACTGGTTCTCACTCTTCCGGCGTACAAAATGTCCCGTTGGCATCTCCTGCATGATGCTCCAAAGGTAGAGGGCGTTGGCATCGTATCCAATTATCTTCTTGCAGGTCTTCGGCTCCTCGTAATCTCTGGGTCGGATGGTCGTCACATCTCTCTCGTGGTACCGATGAAACACGATACTCGGTCCTCCAACGATGTTGTTCTTGTACAGCTGGTACAAATCCTTGTTCTTCTCGTCCGGTAGGGTGAAGTAATCTGATAGGTTTTGGAACATGTACTTCAGAGTCAGGCCTGGAACACTGATTCCGTCTTTAAACATGTCCGCGTTCTTGTTCTGGTAGTACCGGTACATCTTGTCGATGGCTTCCAACAGGGGCTCCACGTCTTTGTTGTTGTACCATGTCAGGAAGTCTTTCATGGTGGTCATGTCGTTGTCTTCCCATACTTTCTGGCACAGCCGGTACACCTCCGCCGAAATGTTCTCGTTCTTCAAGGTACTGTAGAAGTCTTTGTGAGGTGGCAGCTGGCTGACGTTCAGCTTCTCCAACGAGGTCATCCACTCGTAAGGGAAAAATCCCTTCTCCTTCGTACATTCATAGGCCTTCAGGAACTGACTGTAGCTAAAACCAGGAGCCAGGTAGTTGGTAATGTCCAGGAACTTCAACGCCTCTGTCTTGATGCACATGAAGTTGTTGTTTCTCTTCACGGTATATTTGATTCTCTGGCTCTTCACCAATTCTGCAAAAAAATCCACCTTCATGGCGTTGACATCATACTTGCCGGAGTTGAATCCCACCACTGGGAGTTCCTTCAGATGTCGTTCAAGCTGCTGTTGTATCTTGAAGAGGTAGTGCTTCTTCTTCTGGCGATCTCTTTCTTCGTCGTCTTTGTACTCTTCCAAATCATTGTCGAGTATCTGTTGAATTTCTTCAAATATCATTTCATACTTGGGCATCAATGTCCGGTACGCCTCCTCGCTGACTTCTGTCAGGTAGCTCAAACAGGACTCCACTGTCTTTCTGGTATCACCCTCCGAGATGTAGCACACTGGAACGTTATAGCCAGGAACGTTGGAACATACTGACACGCTCAGTAGTACATGATGATTGGTCCACTCCAACTTCTCGGATCGTCTCTTGTCTGTAGGCTGTAACATTACCTCAATGTCATAGGTAGCTCTGTAGGGATAATACCGATCTTCTTCTGGGACGTCGATGCCTTCGTCTTCTAGTCGCTCGAATACGGTCTGTAGTGTGTGGTACACTCCACCAGGATACTTGTAAATGACATCTCCGGTACATGTTCGTTCATGTCTGTGGAGCGTCCCAACATGTTTCCACAATCGGTCACACTTGGAACACAGGAAACTGTGGCTGTACTTCTCCATATTGCTGACGTAGCTGAAGTGGTCTTCATACAGGTTCAAATTCATGGTGTTCTTGTAACTGTAGGGTGAACGTCGTACCAATCGTGCTGCAATGTCTCCCTCTTCCATCTCTTGCAGGTCGTACACACACACGTTCAAGCCGAACAACTTCTCTAACACCATCAAATCGTCTAAACACACACCCTGAAAATCCTTGGTAGTCATCTGTCTGTACTGCAGGTACTGGTGGTAATAGGTCTTGGTTGGAACTTCTAAAGCTTTGACATATGGAGCTCCACGGTGTACGGCTATGCATCTGAAAAAGCATAGTTTGTCCTCATAAGGTCCATGGGCTCCACCGACTAAAGCAACGACAGCTCTGTTTTTCCAAATATGGTCTGGAAGGACGACTCTGGTACCGATGGGATGCTGGATCAACTTGTTGATGTAGAAGGTCACGTTGGTTATTAACTGGACCACCCATTTGGTATCGGGTCTCTGTTGGCGGATGTACTCTAGGATGTCGTGTCGGCTCAAGTCGTCCAGAAATTTGTCTAAACCTTCTTCGTTCCTGATGAGATGTGGAGCATCAAAAAATCTGCCGTTGTTCTGGCTGGAATGGTAGTACCGTAGTTCTCCAGTCTCGATGTTTCTCAAAATAAAACCAAAAGACACGTTGATCTTGAAAGGTGTCGTCTGCTGTCTGTGCATGTACCGTACCATCTCTGGAAAGGTGGAGGACGTTAGGACGTTATATCGGTTAAGGTAAAATTGTACCTGTCTTGGATAGGATTGCCGGTCGTTTCCTCTGTCCGGATGGACTGCCAATGCTGTCTGTACAAGGCTCTGGTATCGGGATCGTCAGGCAACACGTCTGGTCCAACAGGGTTATCCACGGGAGTTTTGGCTGGTGGTAGCACGATACTTCGCTGCTTTGGGCAGGGTCCTGGTTCAGGTGTTGCCGGTCTCTTCATCGGTAGTCTCTGCTTGGCCTCTGGTCTTTCGTGGAGAGCTCGGTGATGGAGCATACTTTCCCTTCTATTAAAATACTGACCACAATCGGGACAGGTCAAGCTGTAGCTGTGGGCCGCTTCATGTCTGTTTCTGGTATCAGCTCGGCTGAACTCTTTGGCACATACCCCACAGGAATAGGGCTGTGAAGAATCTACATGGGTCTTCATATGTCTGGTCAGGTTTCTCTTCTCTGTAAAATCTTTCCCGCATTTCTTGCAGGTGAACATCGTAGCTGTTGGGAAAGAGAATGAAGATGGAATCAATCACGGGCTTATATAGGAAAAGTCAGATGGGTGTAATTGTTTTGTTTTTGTATCCTGCTTTCTGATTGGTTGATTTTGTTGTTGTTGTTGATTTCTGATTACTCGGTGATATAAAACATTTCCCCGTACTTTTTCAAACCACAACGTTTGAAATACAACGTTACTTGTGTGACGTTATAAAAACATTTCAGATATTCCCGTATTTAAAAAAAAAATGGAAAAAAAATAAACAAAGTCCAAATTTGAAAAAAAAAAATTGAGCATAACCCCTCCTAGCCTAGGCACTTTTCAATCACCCCCCATACCACAATTATCCCAGCCGGGGTTTGGGGAAAGAAGAGGAGATAAGAGAGCATTTTGGGCATACTTCATTTATATAAGACACGAAGCAATACACTCTCTTATTAAAGAAATATATATATATATAGATTATTTAATCATTCTAATTTGCATACCGATAATAAACTGTAATTTCATCTTTCGTTTCGTTTAATTGTCATGAAAAAGCGATCTAGTACAAGAAAAGTTACGATTTATTGAAGTCCGTAGAGAATAAACGTTACCGTTTGTGACGTAACGTCACATAAACGTCGGCTATACCTATTATTACTTGTTTTTCTAGTGCATGACGTCATAAAACATTTCCACGTACTTTTTCAAACCACAACGTTTGAAATATCAGTCAACGACAGTGAAGGACAAAGATTTAAGCAAATTAAATATGTGACTTTTCTATTATAAATAATACTTTAAAAAAATGACTTAAACAAGATTTAAGCAAATTAAATATGTACCTTTTCTATTATAAATAATATTTTAAAAATACTTACTATTTCCGTTAATCTCTTTTTCCGTCCTTGTCGAAATACTGCAACTTCTTTCCACAAATGTCACAAAATACAATGTTCAAATAGTTCTTTTCACAAATGTCACAATGTTTCAAATACTTCTTTTTCACAAATCACACAAAAAAGTTAAAACACAATGTTTTCACTTCTGTAAATCTCTCTTTCCGTCCTTGCCGAAATAACACAACTTCTTTCACAAACGACATAAATCGAAATGATTCAAATACGACGTTTAAATACAACGTCACTTGTTTACCGAAGATATGACGTCATAATACAATACATTTTCCCGTATTTTTTTCAATTTTTTTGTTTGTTTTTTTTTGTTTTACGTTTTTTTTTTGTTTTTTTCAAAATTTTATTTTATTTTATTTATTTTTTTTTTTTTAACGGGTACGTCATTCCCGGTCAAAATACCCCAGTGGGGCGGAGAAACAGGTTGCGCACACCCTGTGGGTGACCTTCGGTATGCATGGTACTACTACTGTAGTAAGGGAAAATGACGTCACAAAAGAAACAACGCGGGAAAATGACGTCACTGAAGAAAAAAAAAACGGGGAGGGGTAATGGCGTCACTTCCGATCGGGACCGGTCACGTGACTGACGTCACTTCCGATCGGGGCCACTTCCGGTAGCTCCACCACATTGCTCCACCACAAATGTGACTTGAACTGTACCCATATACTACTTATGTTAGATTCCTACAACGGTAATATACTTTAAACGTACCGTATAGAGAAGTTACAAAATATCAAAATAACAATTCACTCTTTCATTGGTTTTGATTGGGTAAATTTAATGCTCAATTTCTGATTGGGCAGTGTTGTTGTCCTACCTAACAATATTCTAACTTGCGGCATTCACGCATCAGATTTCAAACAATATATAAAAATATGAATATTAATATGATGAAGGTGCTACCTTAAAAGCGAGCGATGCAAATATATATATTTTTTTTATAGCTAATGATCACATTGTGATATGCTGGAAATGAAATGACCCTTTACCAACTGTAGAGTAATAGTAGGGTGCCCGACGAAAGATTTTTGCGAATTTGCCTTAACGGAATTACACACACCTGTATGATACATCGTTGGAAAGAGGAGAACTAAATTTAATTGTCGAGCTCTTAAATCCTTTTAGGAATCAGAATCAATTAGAATTTAAAATTCAGCTCAAACATTGAGCACATCACGTAACTGACTGTAATCTACTGCTTAACACCCCCCTCCCCCCCCAGAATCATTGAAAGGAAATAAAGTTGAGATAAATTATACGAGACTTTGGATAGTAAAAATTATTCAAGAAATAATATAAAATAAAGGGCTACGCAGATCGAAGCATGTCGGCAAGGGAAAGTTGAAAAAGCGTATATCAAAACAAAACAAAAACTGTATTTTGGGCACGGGCATTGATTTTGTCTTGTTTTACTATTTCAGTCAGTTGTCAGTAAAAATGCCTATATATATACGAAATTTCTGAATTCTCTGAATTTGTGTCACTTTTAGAAATAAAATGGCATTTTATATGGCCCATCAAGAATGCACAAAGACCATCATTTACACAAAAACTGCATTAATATATTGGATGAACAACATAAAAGCTCAAATATTGCCATTTGATACTTGTTTGTCCCTTTCAGTTGACTTCATGTCTGAAACCACAAGAGGTACAGAGGATATCCCTCGATAATGTGGATTTAATTCTACTCTAAATGATCTTTTATAGATTTACACAAACAGTGGCACATCCATGTTTTCTATCCCCAAATATTCCTATACACCGTGTCCGACATCTATACAATCTGGAAACTGTGGCTAAACATGAACGAAATGGACCAATTCCTTTTTGAAGGTTCCCCACTGATTTTTTGTAACTTTTATTGTTTGAGAGATGCGACAGAATCAAACATCCTATATGTATGGGTTAAATTCGAAATTTATAAAATATTGTTTTTAACAAAATCTACACTTTATTGAACATAAACTGTATAAGTGACCAGGTCAGTTATTCAGGCTCAGGTAAAATGACCCGCTAATTAAGAAAGAAATCATGGAAGCCAGAATGTGTTTTGAGTTTTAGCATGGATTGTTGGATAAAATTTAATAATATCCGCTAACCCATGTTAAAACTCAAAACACATTCATGCTTCCAAGATTTATTTCGATTCTGATATGTCTAAGATTACAAATACGGTAGTATACTTTGATTGGAAGACGGTAATTTATATTTACGTTTGCGGAAAGTGTCACACACCATTTATGCTGCCAATGGAAAAGTCAGTCACATTGACCGGCGCATGTGTGAACGAGATTATACCATCGATAAATCACTCGTTTGTCTACAAAGCGAAAGAAGGACGTCATGTTAGAATTTGTGTTATCACCCTGGTATTCATCAAAGCTTTTGAGCAGACGTTGTCAAAGGGAACGTGAGCTATTGCCATCATTTGATCCGTCGTCCGTCTGTAAGCTTTTCACATTTTAATCTTCTGCTCTGAAATCCCTTAGCCCACTGAACTGAAGCTTAGTAGGAAGCATCTACCGGTATGTAAGGTTCTCTATAAAGATTGCCACAGGCAGTTCTTGATGCTAATTGGTTGATTCCTAAAACATTCTTCGACTCTGAAACCGCTTGACCAAATGAACCTAACTGGGTAGGAATCAGCTATGGAAGGCCCTCTATAAATATTGCTATTTTTGGATCCGTTAACAAACATGGCCAGCACAGGCAATTCGTGTTGCTGATTGGTTGATTTCTAAAACATATTCTAAACCTACTTCGCCTCTATATTGTATTGTATTATATGTATGTTAATGTCCCATCATATCAGTCTGAGTTTTTCAATAAAACCTTTAAGAAATAACTTGTGCTAAGATATTTTGCGTGTGAGATATTATCATGTATGGCTGTTATTTAATTTTTAAATTGACAAGTATGTGTGATAAAAGTATCTGTACTTACAAAACATACCAGCATGATGCAAAATATTTATTTGAGCTATATTCAATGACATTACAGACATTTTCATACGTTGTACCAGCGTCTGGCCATCTACTTTCTAAAGACTGAGTGATAAACAGTGCAGTGAAAGATAAATGAGGTGTGGGCAGCTCTTTAAACCTCTCTCCCATCAATACAAACGCAAACCTCTAAACATTTATTGATAAAGAATAGAGATACATGTACATTAGAAATTAGGATGCAGGCGCCCTAAAGTACTACTGTTATCCCGAGATGTATAAATTTGTAGGCCCTTCTGAAGTTATATCCTCAAAACAGAAAAAAACGGAAATAAAATTAGATATTAATCTGTTATCAAAAACAAACAAATACAAAAAAAAACAATCGTAAAAAAATATCAAAAAGAAAGAAAAAAAACAAACCCCTACATGAATGCACCTTTTATCAATCTGGCTTAGTTCTGTACATATAATTTTCATAAGAGATACAGGTAACTAATTTACCTGGAAATTTTACATACATTTTGTATCTATCATATTAAACAATGAGTGTATCTTGTTTTCAAAGAAAACATTCTGTAATAGCTATATTGCTAAAAAGAGGTAATAAAAACGTAGATATCAAATATAGTGCACATGAACGTTTCTGAAATAACCTTCATCAGGTAGCTCAAAATCAAAAGATTGGAAAACCAAATAATTTAATAGTTTTGGGATGTAGGAGTTTCTTTACAGCTGGTAGAGATATTGGGAGTGCTGTTTTTATGGTGTGGGTTTTGGTGCAGTCGGGGATGTTGTCTTGTGATTACACGGTGACACTGTTGGGGATGTTAGATTTTTGCTTTGTGTCAGCTGTGATCTGTCCATCGCTCCTCATTGGTGTGACACATGTTTTGTCTGTACCTAAGGATTTTATATGCAACAGCTTCTTTCATCACATATTGCGTAAGATTTTGACCGAGAAACTTACAATATAAGCGCGGACGTCTAAAACGCTTAGAACGGTGTCTGTTTCTGCTCTTTTTAGACAATTTGGCAGTTGTTTTTTTTTAACTATAAGACATTGCAGAATAAACACAATATACGTACATTGTCAGGAAATATAACAACTGTACGTAACAGCTTTAGTGAGTGAGTGAGCGATTGTTGTTTAACGCCAACTCAGCAATTTTATAGCTATATCATGGCGAGACCAAGTTAATTTGCAATGAGATGATGATGATGTCCGCTTTTATCTCGACCAACACGCTTAGTTTTTTTCATAGTGTTAGCTAACGGAAACAACTGTCCGCGGATATACATGCCGCTCCACTCGGACACATTATCCTGATTCCGAGTTAACCAGTCTTTGCTCTTTCTCCTTAATTCTGCGTGCTTTGCATTATAAGCAACAAATACCAGTTGATAATCTTTGGTTTGAGCCGATCGGGACTCGAACCCACGATCTACCGCACTCGAGGCGAGCACGCTAACGATTACACTACCGATGAGAGTCTTTGATGAGCATTTCTGGTCTGTTTCTCAGCTAATACATATATTGTCTACATAAATGACAATAGATAACGTAACAATACAAAATACATTGTGCAACGCGCGGTCAACTTTTCGCGCTTTCACAATCCTTCAGAAGACACATAAAAAGCGACTTTTTGAGTACATGTATATAAATAAATTTATATTTTGCCATCTTCCACATTCTGTTGGAAATTTATGATTAAGGGTTTTATATTTACAAAATACAAATAAGAAATTGTCATCAAGAGTATGCAAATAGTTTCAGTTTAATATTGTAATAAATAAAGTTCCCAACTTTCATTAAATATGGAACATAATTTTATTTATTTCTTGAATTCAGAAGAGTGTAAATGAGTTAATTTCTTTATTTCAAGAGAGTAACATTGTTATCAATAATAAAAGTGTGATTAATAATTAATATATATACAATAAGTATAATACAATTAAAATACGTTTTTTCATGAAATTTGAATTCGGACTTGGAACAATTTATCAGATATGATCTTATTAAGTTACGGATAATTTGTATAGTTTGAACATCAAATAAATATTAAATTCTACCATAAATAGTCTATTTTTTAATAGCTGTAAAAATGATACATCGCGATGGTAAATTGAAAAAAGATAGTTTGTAACTTAATCACATGCTATACAGCCATATAGGTAGCATATTGTTTTTCAACTATGAACACCACTAATTATGTTATTTAATATTGTGTAGATCTATATGTCTCTCTTTGTCAATCAGTAACTCTTTTCCTGTTTATGTACATGCAGTTTTTCATTTAGCCCCTCCATTGTAAATACACAATTTGTATTTTGGTAAACATAATAAGGGAGACAAATCCTATAAGTTTATGCTACAAGTAGCTAATTTTCATAGGTAGCTAATTTTTATAGCTCCGCCGTATGAAAATTAGCTACCGGAAGTTGGAGGTAGGTAATTTTCATGGGTAGCTAAAAATTTTACGACACCGGTGTCAATGTACACAACAAACACTCCAATCGATATGTGCCGTTTTAACGTTCGATTCTCAAGTTAAAAATATCTTAACATTTTCTGTAAAAGACATATATATCAATTAAATTATTTTATTTGTATCAAAGACTTCAACGCAGAGACAAATAATTCTTTAAAATTAAATTTGTTTTCTTTCTTTATTTGCGGCTGTCAGCATCATGAAAGGAAAACGATCTGCCTTTATGTATATATTTCTTATATAAGACAGATAGTGGGGTACCGAACACCAGTATTTATTCAGCGGTTTCCTTGGCGTCTCCATATTACAATTACTTATAATCTACCGCATCTACGACTATGATATGCTGACGTTGTCACAGTAATAGCGTAAACACCGGAAGTCGCCTGCCTATTTGTTCATGTTTTGATGGCGTTATTTGCATGTTTGAGACTTTAATGGTCGATGTAAACATAACGGACTTGTGGGCGATCGACAATCCCGATTGAACATGCGCATTTGAAAAATGAGACAGCAAACTGCAAAGTACCAAAGTAAATTTGAAGACTATATTAAACAACAATGTATAAAAGTTGAGAAGGGCGATTATTCCACTGAACTGATATGCTCTTGTTTAGGGGGACAAACACATTCTGCCTCCGAGTGTGGGGTTTCCTCGCCGTTCATTGAAGATATATTTCCCATTTCCATTGTTTACTTTCCCTCCCAGGTTTTTCTTTGTTTTGTTTTATTTTTGATTTGTAGTCATGTATTTGGTCTGTTTTTCATTCAATATAAGGGGGGCTATATAACAAGAATTCAATATAAGTATTATTATTTTTATTTTACAAGCACTACATATTTAAAATATATCATATGAAATAGTGTTTTATTTTGCATGCACTACATGTAAATATATCATATAAAATATTTAACACTGTTTTACATTAGAGCAGCAGAATACGTTGTCAGAATGTCCAGAGGCTGAAGAAAGAGAAGGAAATTCAGTGGTGTCCGAAATATCTAAAATGGCAGGCCTGCTATAATTTGGAAGTAAGAGGACAAAATGATTTGGTACCCATGTTCCATGACCTGAGAAAGACTGTGTTGATGACCAAAGAATATGAACAGGGTTTTTTGTCCTCTTTGAATTTCTAGGAGAAAATGTGCGATTTAGAATTCCAATAGAATTATCAAAGATACCATTAACTGCAGGATAAAGTGACCGAATCGGTTTGCCAATGACTGTAGATGAAGCATGAATTACAAAAGCAGATGTGGATGTGCAGTTAATGGAACAGGCCTGAATATATACATGTATATTTATATTCAGTCAGGTAGGAAAACACTTGTGATACATAATGTCTGTAATTTTAATATGTGAAAAAATCGTAATTTTTGAGAACCAGATTCTGCAGAAATTGCACGAAATTGTATAAAAATTGTAATGTATGTATTTATTTTACATTTTTCTTTATCAATTTTCTTCTTTTTTTCAAATATAAAAACGTATATACATATCATATATACCCGGTACATATTATTTGGCGGACGTAAAATCGGAGGACTTCCCTGACCCGATAACCCCTATATTACCACATAAAATTGAGATAAATGTATTTATTTAACTTTTGTTTATCAATCTTTATTGTTTTTTATTACTAAATTCAACTATCCAAACCGACAGGCGTACATATTTTCAACTGAACTGGTATTCTGGTTAATAAGGACTGGAAAGTACAAAAATGGTTCACATTCGAGAGTTTAATTTCTCAGGGGTAAGGCAATATCGAACTCGCAAGACATTAGCCTGAAACTAATACAATATATTCTGTTATTCTGTTTTGAAGAAGGGGAGAAGAACAAGAATCGTAGACTAGCGTTTTGAACCATTTTGTGGACCCCTCCCCCCTTTTATTTATTTTTTAATTCATCACTTTTGTGGGACGTTTTCATTATAAACAGTGTTGAACAACTTCCAACATTACCAAAAACTCAATCTGAATAGACTAGAGGAGGGTTTTTGTGTTTTTAGAAATGGGATTTTTTTTTTTTATTACAGATGGAAAAAAGAGTTTTATCTCATGAAAACAGAGCTTAAAAACACAAGCAATGATAGAAAGATGGACAGATTCACTACAAATCTTGGACAAAATCTTTGGACTTGAAAAGGTAACTAGGAAATTAGTAGCCACAATTAAATTATATCATACCCTGATTTGGTACCAGCATTCCATCTTATAGAATGGATAATATACAATTAATGACTTTTAATGAGGTGGATACACAGATTTATTATGTCTCCCCTTCGAATGAAGGGTGACATATTGTTTTAGTCTGTTTTTTTTCTTCTGCTTCCGCTTCTTGTCAGTGAAGCTTGTCCGAACCATGTAACTTTTTTGTCTTTCGAGATAGGTCAATTATATTTGGTATGTGGGTGCATGACCATAAGGCGGTGTGTCGTGTATCATAATGACCGTCTTGGACCTTGACCTTTGACCTCAAGGTCAAATGATTGTTTTTAAATAGTATTTTCTTGTCCGGGCCATAACATTTTTGTCTTTTGAGATAGGTTGTTGTATAGATGGCAGCATTAAGGGGAGACATAAGTTTTAGGTATCTAAAACAGTTCTTCCTAGTTAACTCAAGAATATTATATTTACCGAGGCCTAGGGGCTGAGGTAAATATATTATTCTTGGATTGATAAATCCTGGTATCCATCGAATTGTTTTATTAAATGACACAATTTACATTTCACCCTTAAAATAATCTTTGATCACGACATTTTCTTTGGTTTAGCTTGGTGGAATGTTATATTCACCTCGCGTGACGTCACACGAGGTGAATATAATGTTTTATCAAAGATCATTACTAGGGACGTCAGCCAATCAGAAAAAGACATTATCTGAAGTCATGAAATAATTGGATTTATTATGGACATACACATGTAATACTTGAATTCGGTTGTTTCGAATCATTTCCATTCCGTCAAATTTTGTTATTTTCGTCTGCCAGATCACGTGATTTCGATGGAACTGCTGGTCCTGAGCTTCCAGTGTCAATGTACACAACAAAAACTCCAATCGATATGTGCCGTTTTAATGTTCAATTCTCAAGTTAAAAATATCTTAACATTTTCTGTAAAAGACAGATATCAATTAAATTATTTTATTTGTATCAAAGACTTCAACGCAGAGACAAATAATTCTTTAAAATTAAATTTGTTTTCTTTCTTTATTTGCGGCTGTCAGCATCATGAAAGGAAAACGATCTGCCTTTATGTATATATTTCTTATATAAGACAGATAGTGGGGTACCGAACACCAGTATTTATTCAGCGGTTTCCTTGGCGTCTCCATATTACAATTACTTATAATCTACCGTATCTACGACTATGATATGCTGGCGTTGTCACAGTAATAGCATACACACCAGAAGTCGCCTGCCTATTTGTTCAGACGTCAAGACATGAAAAAGACGGAACGTGGTCGGAATTGACATGATTCGAAACAACCGAATTGTTTAGTATTTGGTTTGGAAACATTATTTCATTAAATTAGTTGAATTTTGATGTCTTCTTTACATTTTGTTACAATTTGTGTTGGTACTTTTGCAGGACAGTGATGATGAAAGTAATGATGATAATCTGGAAGTTCTGAAAATAATGAGAAAAGTGGAACAGAAAATCAAGTTTCGAACAAACAAAAATGAAATTGACTTGATTACTGAGGTTGATGTAAGTATTCGAATGTTAACAAATGTTATTGATTACACCATGTTAAGTTCCATGTCCCATGATTGGCATGAACACCTTTTTATTTTCTCAAATTGAGTTCTACACATCCTAATATAAAGGTTCCTATTGAAAATAGAAGGGATGACCCCTTCAGAAAAGGGGTAAAAATTAGTCACTTGCTCGAATTTCCCTTGTTGATATGCTGCCATTGTTTGATTAGCACTATTTATTGTTTCTCTCTACCCATTCCAACAGTTTGTCATTATATAATATACAACATATTAGCTTTAAAATACTTTTATCTTTCTTGCTTGTAAAATTTCATTATGGTAACCTCTCTTTTCAGGTAAAATTTGCCAGCCTGGAATCTAAAAAGAAGTCACCACCAAGACTTGTTGTATTTTAAAGAATGCGGACAAAACCATCAGTTCAATATACATTGTGAAAGATGGCCTGAAAATAGACTTAAGAGGCAGGAAAAGACACAATTAAGAAATGCACCTCTTAGTTTGAGTAGATTTGAGTCAATATGTTGGTGACGCAGGTCCAGACCTGACGTTAACTTTGTTATATTCTAAGTTTAGAGTTGGAAGTGGTTCGTAGCTCATTAACCAAGTACATTCGAGTTGTGAGACATAGCAAAACAAGTGCAAACTCATTTATTATATAGCTGTGGTCCATCAAACTGTTGATAATTAAAAGAAAACATTCGTGTTGCATATTTAAAGTATGTTAATATAGCTACTTTTTTGGCAATTTGTTTCAGAAAGGATTGTATTCAATGAAATTACTATATACACATATATGTAGAGTAGTTGCAGGTATCTAATAGTATACAGTTATTTAATGGGTGTGGATGCAATAGACCAAACTATTTGTCCTGAGGTGCTGGGAATGACCAAGTGTTCTATTGCATGAGGCCAACGGCCAAATGCAATAGAACACTTGGTCATTCCCAGCACCGAAGGACAAATAGTTTGGTCTATTGCATCCACACCCATTAAATAACTGTTTTATTTCCTAATTAAACAGAAGCAAGGTAGTGGCCATGACTTTTAAAAATATATTCATGCATATATTGTAGAAAAACTAATGAAAATGATTTATTTGTTGAATTAGATAACAATAAACAAGTGGAATACAGAGTAAAAAGTCAATAATTTTTAGATTACATATGTTTTTCAATAGTATTATTTAAATATTTAAAGATATATATTTAAAGAATTTTGAAATTTTATGAAAACTGAAATTTTTGAAAATTTTGAAATCTAATGAAAATTTTGAAATCTTATGAACATTTTGAATTTTTTGAAATTTTTAAAATTTTTGAAATTTTTTGAAATTTTTGAACTTTTAAAATTTTTTGAAATTTTTTTAAATTTTTGAACTTTTAAAATTTTTTGAAAATTTAGAAATTTTGTACTTTAATTTTTTTTTTTTATTTTAAAATTTTTGAATTTTTTGAAATTTTTGTTGTTGAAATATTTGAAGTTTTGAAATTTGTTGTCCAATGAAAAAACGGTTCAAAGGTCAGTTCAATAGTCTGTCGTGCAATAGTCTCTTGAAGACTATTGACGCGTCAATAGATCACAGGGGAGCAAAACACGCAAACATATCTTAAAATATGTACATGTAGTTACTTAATAAACAAGAACAAATTTACAATTAGGTAATAATACCCATTATTGTAGTAAGCATTTTTATGAATTAGATTTGATGTAACTTGTGTTGACATTCAGTTTTAGTTATGGGATGTTTTTGGAAAAAATTTGAAAACAGACAATTTATATTTGCCAGTAAATCCCTTGTGCTGTGAAATTTATGCCCTATGCATGCCAACTGTTGATCTCGTTTTCAAATATCAATGATTTTTTTAGCTCGGCATCTAATTTTTATAGTGTCAATTTCTAAGATATTGTCTTATCTAGACCCAGCATAATTGGTCTGCAGATGTATCATGAAGGGCATATGTTTGCAAATATACTGACTGAAATAATTGTGTGAAACGGTCAGTTTATCTATTTCTGTGAGAGTACGATGTATACAATGTACATTGCATTGCTAGATATGATCTGACCTTAACCTCATTTAAAGATCAACTTTTTCACATTGTGTTTTCATGACTACTGTAGTTGATAGATTATTTTATTTTGCCTGTTACAATTCAGAATTATTGCATTTTAATATGAAAACAAGACCTTTTTTATTTGCAAATATCTTTGATTATAATTGAATCAATATTTTTTTTTATTATGAATGTGTATATTGTAAATAATTGGTGATTAATTGCTGACTTATTGTGGTAAAAGTTATATTTTCACTTGCTTTAAACTGGTGTAAAGTGTTAAGAAATGGACTGG
>MJUT01005443.1:51550-62992 GCA_002080005.1 Gigantidas platifrons
ATTTATTTTCTTTAAATAAAACTTTTATGCAAAAAAGCATAATTTTCAAGTTATTTGAATAGTATATTGGAAGTTCATTTAAATAATTCAGTATGACTCTACAATATGTGAAAACGTATTTATACACATGATACATTTATTTGTATTTACTAAAATAAATATAGGCAGTGATTGGGATTAAAAAAAAAATTCAATGGGACTATGGCCCCCTTCCTTTCCTTGTCAATGGGACATTTTTTATATGAATGGGCCATAATGACAGAACTATGCGCCAAAATCCAGTGTGAAAAATAAAGTAGAATAAAAACATTTAACAAACTTTAATACATGGGTGGAGGAGATATATAAACTATCTGACAACTCACACTCTTCTGTTTGAATAAATATGATGAAGGACATACGATCTTGAACTTAACACTTTTTTTCATTCTTGGCTTAAACCTTTATCTGGACACAAAATCCATCTGATATGCATAATAAACGCTATGCAATGCATGAACATTCCCATTTCACGTTTCCCAGGGAAAGTAAAAAAACCACGGGAAAGTGACATGCTGATCGGTATCCGATACTTCCCGCCGAGAAAGTGTTATAAATCCGTTATTGCTCGTTGTTGTACTTTGCGGTTATCAGATATATCAGTTTTTGAAACTGGTTTACAATTTATTTAAGCCTGAATTCCGTATGTAAAGGTATAAAATTGTATGTACACATGTACAAGGTACCAGATATCGATGTTGATTTGCAGTTGAACTTTCACAGATCATTTTGAAATAAAAACTAAATTATAAATTAGATTATGGAAAAATAAAATAAAATAAATAAATAAATGAAATAAAATGAAAAGGAAAGTTGAATTGTTTCTTTCATAGTCGTCATCATGGTTATATTGGCGAAAAAGATATAATTTATTTAAATTTCGTGCGTACAACGTGTATCTCTGTTTCACGTGATATTCCCAGTATAAATTTAGTAATTTTTTGACCACGTGACATTGTAGTCACATGACCACAATATGGCAAATAAATGCAACTGAATTGGTATTCTTGTTAATAAGGACTGGAAAGTACAAAAATGGTTCACATTCGGGCAGTTTAATTTCCCAGGGGTAAGGCATTATCGAACTCGCAAGACATTAGCCTGAAACTAATACAATATATTCCGTTTTGAAGAAGGGGAGAGGAACAAGAAGCGTAGACTAGCGTTTTGAACCATTTTGTGGACCCCCCCCCCCTTTTAACTTTTTATTTTTTAATTCATCACTTTTGTGGGACGTTTTCATTATAAACAGTGTTGAACAACTTCCAACATTACAAAAAACTCAATCCGAATAGACTAGAGGAGGGTTTTTGTGTTTTAGAAATGGGCTTTATAAATATCGATCTCGGATTGAGTTTTATGTTCTAATATAACATTACTTCTAAAGATAAAAATGCATGTTTTTATTAATGCGATGAACGACCTGTCGCAATATTCACATTAATAAAAACAATAGAAAAAGTATTTGATATCTGAATTGATTCATGTCTTTCAAATAGCTTCTTCATGGTTTTGAAGTCTTTTTATGATGCCTATTTTTTTTTTTTTTTTATTACAGATGGAAAAAGAGTTTTATCTCATGAAAACAGAGATAAAAAAAGAATAATATTAGAAAGATGGACAGATTCACTACAAATCTTGGACAAAATCTTTGGACTTGAAAAGGTAACTAGGAAATTAGTAGCCACAATTAAATTATATCATACCCTGATTTTGTACCAGCATTCCATCTTATAGAATGGATAATATACAATTAATGACTTTTAATGAGGTGGATACACAGATTTATTATGTCTCCCCTTCGAATGAAGGGTGACATATTGTTTTAGTCTGATTTTTTCTTCTGCTTCCACTTCTTGTCAGCAAAGCTTGTCCAGACCATGTAACTTTTTTGTCTTTCGAGATAGGTCAATGATATTTGGTATGTGGGTGCATGACCATAAGGCGGTGTGTCGCGTACCATAATGACCTTCATTGGACCTTGACCTTTGACCTCAAGGTCAAATGATTGTTTTTAAATAGTATTTTCTTGTCCGGGCCATAACATTTTTGTCTTCTGATAGGTCAATGATATTTTGGCATGTGGGTGCATGACCTGTCAATGACCATAAGGCGGTGTGTCGTGTACCGTAATGACCTTCGTGGGACCTTGACCTTTGAGCTCAAGGTCAAATAATGTTTTTTCAATAGTATTTTCTTGTCCAGGTCATAACATTTTTTTCTTTCGAAATAGGTTGTTGTATAGATGGCTGCATTAAGGGGAGACATAAGTTTTAGGTATCTAAAACAGTTCTTCCTAGTTAATCCAAGAATATTATATTTACCGAGGCCTAGGGGCCGAGGTAAATATATTAGTCTTGAGTTGATAAATCCTGGTATCCATCGAATTGAGTCATTAATTGTTTTTTTAAATGACACAATTTATATGTTTTTTTTTCACCCTTAAGATAAGCTTTGATCACGACATTTTCTTTGGTTTAGCTTGGTGGAATGTTATATTCACCTCGCGTGACGTCACACGAGGTGAATATAATGTTTTATCAAAGATCGTTACTAGGGACATCAGCCAATCAGAAAAAGACATTATCTGAAGTCATGAAATAATTGGATTTATTATGGACATACACATGTAATACTTGAATTGTTTTGTATTTGGTTTGGAAACATTATTTCATTAGATTAGTTGAATTTTGATGTCTTCTTTACATTTTTTTACAATTTGTGTTGGTACTTTTGCAGGACAGTGATGATGAAGGTAATGATGATAATCTGGAAGTTCTGAAAATAATGAGAAAAGTGGAACAGAAAATCAAGTTTCGAACAAACAAAAATGAAATTGACTTGATTACTGAGGTTGATGTAAGTATTAGAATTTTAACAAATGTTATTGATTACACCATGTTAAGAAGTTCCATGTCCCATGATTGGCATGCACACCTTTTTATTTTCTCAAATTGAGTTCTATACATCCCAATATAAAGGTTCCTATTGAAAATAGAAGGGATGACCCCTTCAGAAAAGGGGTAAAAAATATTAACTTGCTCGAATTTCCCTTGTTGATATGTTGCCATTGTTTGATTAGCACTTTATTGTTTCTCTCTACCCATTACACCAGTCTGTCATTATATAATATACAATATATTAGCTTTAAAACACTTTTATCTTTCTTGCTTGTAAAATTTCATTATGGTAACCTCTCTTTTTAGGTAAAATTTGCCAACCTGAAATCTAAAAAGAAGTCACCACCAAGACTTGTTGTATTAAAGAATGCGGACAAAACCATCAGTTCAATACATTGTGAGAGATGGCCTGAAAATAGACTTAAGAGGCAGGAAAAGACACAATTAAATAACTACTTTTTTGGCAATTTGTATATATATATATGTAGAGTAGTTGCAGAATAGTACCCATTATTGTAGTAAGCATTTTTATAAATTAGATTTGATGTGACTTGTGTTGACTTTCAGTTTTAGTTATGGGATGTTTTTGGCAAACATTTGAAAACAAAGACAATTTATATTTGCCAGTAAATCCCTTGTGCTGTGAAATTTATGCCCTATGTATGCCAACTGTTGATCTCGTTTTCAAATATCAATGATTTTTTAGCTATGCTTCTAATTTTTATAGTGTCAATTTCTAAGATATTGTCTTATCTAGACCCAGCATAATTGGTCTGCAGATGTATCATGAAGGGCATATGTTTGCAAATATACTGACTGAAATAATTGTGTGAAACGGTCAGTTTATCAATTTCTGTGAGAGTACGATGTATACATTGCATTGCTAGATATGATCTGACCTTCACCTCATTTAAAGATCAACTTTTTCACATTGTGTTTTCATGACTACTGTAGTTGATAGATTATTTTATTTTGCCTGTTACAATTCAGAATTATTGCATTTTAATATGAAAACAAGACCTTTTTTTATTTGCAAATATCTTTGATTATAATTGAATCAATATTTTTTTTTTATTATGAAGGTGTATATTATACAATTACTGTCTTTTGATGAGGTAAATGTGTGGATTTATTGACTTTTGAAAAAAAATGATATTCACTGAGCCCGAAAGGGCGAAGTGAATATCATTTTTTTTTCAAAAGTCAATTAATCCACACATTTACAGAATCAAAAGACAGTAATTGTTTTATTCTATATTTTGAGTAAATAGTGGTATTCTGAAAAAAAAGTTACATGTCGACTGTCCTGACATAGTGCTACATTATTGTTTATATCAATAAAAAAAAATCCATGCTCCAAAAACAGTAACACGTGACATTTACCGCGGTGAATATTAAATCTTGGGTGGTGAATACGTCTTTTTATTTTAAAAATAATTTTGGTAGAAATCTATACAAAATAATTTACTAATATAGAATAATTTATATTATTGTAAATAATTGGTGATTAATTGTTGACTTATTGTGGTAAAAGATATATTTTCACTTGCTTTAAACTGGTGTAAAGTGTTAAGAAATCAATGGACTGGTATCAGCTGAAGCAGTTAGGTAGGTTAAATAATCTGTAAATCTAGATTTGGATTCATTTATATAATTCTGTAAAAAAAAATGAAAACTGAAGAGAAGGATTACCCACATATTTTGAGTTTAGATGTCGCACACTGTCTAAAGAGTCCATGTTCAATATGATCAGATGTAAGAAGGCATGCACATTAACACTGTTGGTGAAGCTGCCACTTACAGTCTACTGATCAATACCTTAAAGTTTTCTTAACAGGATGATCATGTGTAAGAAAGCATGCACATTAACGCTGTTGATGAAGCTGCCACTTACAGTCTACTGATCAATACCTTAAAGTTTTCTTAACAGGATGATCATGTGTAAGAAAGCATGCACATTAACGCTGTTGGTGAAGCTGCCACTTACAGTCTACTGATCAATACCTTAAAGTTTTCTTAACAGGATGATCATGTGTAAGAAAGCATGCACATTAACACTGTTGGTGAAGCTGCCACTTACAGTCTACTGATCAATACCTTAAAGTTTTCTTAACAGGATGATCATGTGTAAGAAAGCATGCACATCAACGCTGTTGGTGAAGCTGCCACTTACAGTCTACTGATCAATACCTTAAAGTTTTCTTAACAGGATGATCATGTGTAAGAAAGCATGCACATTAATGCTGTTGGTGAAGCTGCCACTTACAGTCTACTGATCAATACCTTAAAGTTTTCTTGACAGGATGATCATGTGTAAGAAAGCATGCACATCAACGCTGTTGGTGAAGCTGCCACTTACAGTCTACTGATCAATACCTTAAAGTTTTCTTGACAGGATGATCATGTGTAAGAAAGCATGCACATCAACGCTGTTGGTGAAGCTGCCACTTACAATCTACTGATCAATACATTAAAGTTTTCTTGACAGGATGATCATGTGTAAGAAAGCATGCACATCAACGCTGTTGGTGAAGCTGCCACTTACAGTCTACTGATCAATACCGTAAAGTTCTCTTACAGGCTTAACTCAACATACAATCTCATTTCGATACTTTTTAAACCTTGCTACACAGGTTTTTGAATGTAAATTCTTAAAATGAATATTTGTTGAGCAGAGGAAATAAGAAATATTCTAAAAGTGTGTCCCAATTTGTTCTTAATATGAATATTTGGTCAGCAATGGAAATTATAAAATATAGTAAAATTGTGCCATATATTGTCATTTGATTGGTTTCTCAATTACCCGGAGTAATGTAAATGGTGGGTCAACTTGTATATTGTCTGTCAATACATTGTATGATTTAAATAAATCGTTAAATGTTGGTGTCTTGTATTTTCAGTTCTTTTCTTAAATATATCTGTATTTTCCTCAAGTGATATGGTTTTTAATATAGACACGAGACAATATTGCTCTCTATTTGAGTGGTCCACTCTTTTTTGTAAACAAGAAAAGATGAACTTTCTATTTATTTGTCATAAATGCTAATTTAATATAATAATGCCCCTTCTACTGGACTATTAGTATCATCTGCCCAGTGGCCAGTGCATCTGTTCTTGTTTATTCAGTTTTTAACAAATTTTCAGTTAGATAAACTGAAACAAAGTCTCTGCTATGTCTCCTTGAGCATAGTTTTAGTCTTCACGCTCCCCAGAGCATTCTTATGAACAAGAACACAGCAAATAAATATGTGTTTTTCTAAGGTTTAGCTGAAGGCAACTTAAAAAAAAATCCATTGTTACAGAAAACAATGAAAACCTCATTTGTCGAGTGGTGTAAACATGTTTTAATTCAAAACACTTTTGAGTGAAACATGTTTACATTCTAAGCACTTTTTGAGCTAATCACGTTTTAGTTCTAAACACTTTCTAGTAATACACGTTCAAAATATAAACACTTCCTAGTAAACACATTCAGATTCTAAACACTTTGTGAGATAAACATGTTTGCTTTCTAAACACTTTTGAGTAAGATGTGTTTCAAATCTAAACACTTTTCAGATCTTAAACATGTTTAGATAATAAATGTGTCTTAAAATCCGAACAAAATCAGGTTTTGATGACTTTTTGTAATATTTTAATTTGTAAAGGTCACCTTTTTGGTGATCTTTGGTTGATTTTTTGGTTCAATCAGATGACAGTTGGTTTATATTTTGTTGATAAAAGGTGAACTTTGATTGACCTTTTGGTTCAATCAGATGACATTTGATTTATATTTTGGTGAAAAAAGGTGAACTTTGATTGACCTTTTGGTTCAATCAGATGACATTTGGTTTATATTTTGGTGAAAAAGGTGAACCTTGATTGACCTTTTGGTTCAATCAGATGACATTTGGTTTATATTTTGGTGAAAAAAGGTGAACTTTGATTGATCTTTTGGTCCAATCAGATGACATTTGGTTTATATTTTGGTGAAAAAAGGTGACCTTTGATTGATATTTTGTTACTAAAAGTTAATTGGGAAGTCCATCTTTTGATTATATTTTAACCATATGAAAGTTGGCATTTCATACACCTTTTGATGTTAACAAAAGTGGGCCATTTCGACTACCTTTTAAGAAACAAAAGGTGAACAAAAAGATGATCTTTTAGACCTTTTGATTTTTTTCAAAATGTATCCAAAATCCAACAAAAGATAATGAAAATATGACATTTTCAATACCTTTTGGTTGCCTCAAAAGGAGATATTTCATGCAGTGGATAACAACAGTTGTATTAAGTGAAATAGATGGAGAATGGATGAAAAAGAAAACAAATTGAGATCATATGTCATCATCTTCATCAGTATTTCTAGATATTGCTAGGTGGGTATTTTCATTGCGGCATAAGTCGCCAGCTTGGCAAGGGAAAAAGTCTGTGCAAGATAGACTTTGCTCAAAACAAATGCATCCTTTCATGCACACATATTTTCCTTTGCAAGTACAAACAAGGTCTTGCAAAAAATCAGAAGACATTTGGCCTTTGAAATAAACTGGAACTAATCTATTTCTGTCTTCCCATCCAAATAGCACTGCAGACTTCATTGGCGGTCTTGCGACATGGGCAGTCATCCAAATATTTGTCTGTAGTGAGGATCGCAAAACATGCTGAGTGAAGGTGGCCTCACAGGGTGGAAGTTTGGCAAAACATGCATCCCTCAGTGTCGCTAACCTTGAGACAGAAAATATGCATTCAGTTATACCCATCACTGTCTGCAGCTTATCGTATAGAATATTGTAAGGTTCTGATGCATTTTTAAATGATTTATAATCAAGCAACCAGCAGATAAATTTCGTAAGAGACAAAGACATTAGATCCATTGACAATGCAAGTGACACCTCGTTCGCAATGGGGTATTCGTCGGTGGAAATGCTTATTTTCTCGATGTCAAGCCTCAAGATTCGAATGGCAGCATGCAATATTTGGTCATCATTGCAAGAATCTGCAACTGTAGATATATCTTGTTTGATTTCAGACGCTTTTAGTTTCGACTTCAAATTATCTGCACTTGCGACAACATGTCCTATTGACACATCACTGCTGAAGACTAGGTTGGACTTCCCCTGTCCGCGCTGTATCTGTACAACGATTGAATCGCCGTAATGTATTTTAAGTCTGTCTTGTAATTTGGTAACAGGATAAGTATTTGGGATGTGTGCGGGAAGATAATCAAGATACTTTTGAAGTAATTGTGTCATTAGAAAAGCCTGTTTACGCACTGTTAGGTCTTCGTGAATATCAGCTATAAACATTTTAAAAGCATAGTCATGAACACTAAATTCTGGACAATCGTCTTCCTGAAATTTTTATTTCACATAGGTATACCTTAGCAAGTACTTGGTAATGCAACCGGAATGATAGACATCATTATCAATAAATTCTTCGCTATTTTGATGATTCTTTGATCATTTTTGAAAACAGCCGATTCCCGTAGGTTATTCCGACGATCATTTGTTTCATTTTTTTTCAGTTTTATATCTTTTTTAAACGTTTTCTTTTCCCAGAGAAAACATACTTCCCAATTTAACAGTTGGTTAATACTAGAATCTGGCACAAATGATTCTGGTATAAATGTAGTATGTCCCGGTTCAACTGCAGTGGGTTCTGACATAGAATAACTGCAATTGCGCCTGCTTGTGTATGATTTGTAACAAGCGCGATGGAACAAAATTTTAAAATCTTCACAGCGTATACAATCTAAACTAGAAACATCCTGCAAAATTCTAACATAAACATCATCTTTCCTGGCTTCCAGTGCTTCGATAACGCTATTTTTGCTAATATTTCGCAGTTATCACTAGCGAGTCACAAAATGAACTTTGACAAATAATGCATTTGTCCCAATTCACTTCATTTCGACTTCTTTTAGGACTAGACGGACAAAGTTTTACCGGGCTGTGAAACTGGGTCATTTCCGGACTTATAACGTATCCTGCAGGATTGGTCCGTGTAATTAGAAACACACGAATTAAACAAATTTTAAAAACAGTAAAACCAATCAACGGCCGACATAAAAATGAATGTTTTTAATGCATAAAAACCACAAACAATTCTACTGAACAATTAAAACCAATATATTTGCCATAAAAGAAGAGAAAATACTAAATGCATTGAGACAGAGATCGTGCTAGTTAATGACCGGCGAGCGACACACCATTAACAAAAACCGGTACATGACAATCCGTGTATGACAAAGAGGAAATTTACACTGTTATTTGAGTTTATATTTTGCCAATTTCTCAACAACCGCTGACATTTAGATTATGATTTTTGGCACACATGTACATTTTATCAATATGTTTTCTTCAAAATCAAAGTACATTTATAATATAGTGTAATTACTTTGCTTTTGTTGAAAATACGTTAATTTGGGGTCAAATTTGAGGCTTAAAGTAAGACTGATATACTCTTTCAAAAATCAATTATTTACATTCCGTTTTTATTTTAATTATATCTTTGATACATTATCTCTTATGTAAAAACCTTTTTAGCTATTTAGATAGCGGAGAATATTTTTATTTTTCATCCTGAAAATACCATGTACAATGTGTCAGTCGAGGGTACCTTTGAAAAACGTGAAATTAAAAAAATCGTGACCACAGAAACTTACGACGACAATTAAAAATACAAAATGTAATAATTTTTCTAGCGTTTAAAACCAAAATTAGTCGTGTGTAATTCCGTTAACCAAACTCGATAACTAAGCGTCTTTTTTAACACTGGGCACCCTACTATAACAATATCCTTTAAATAAGAGAGTTCTGTATTTCATATGACCATAGACTATACAACATAATACAATATATATATGTTCCAGACCATACGCGTATTTGGACCGTACGCGTACGGTCCAGACCGTATGAGTATACTCGTACGGTCCGCCCATACGCGTATGGTCCGACCGTACGCGTACGGTCCGACCGTATGAGTATACTCATACAGTCTAGTACGAGCTGGACCATACGGGTATTTAGACCATATGGGTTTTTTCAATACAAACATCATATCATAAACTTTTATTGAGTTTTACAAATTACATTTATCATAATTATGATTACTTTAAACAAAACACCATCACCTCATGAAAAGTAAACCGTTTTTGAGCTATAATGCAATTTTAATTGTCTACCTGAATCACATTTTCGCATGCACGCCCAGAGTGACACTTGATGCTGCAAGGAACGCCGGACTTTCAACACTTACATGTTTTGTTCATGCATGTTCCCTTGCATTTACATCTTTTGCTTGCAAGAGAAAAACTTGCTTGTTTTGCAGCAGCATGCAGAGAAATTTCTTCTTTTTTCCAATGCGAAGTTTCAACTTTACGTGTCAAAAGTTCTATATTACCCATATCATTATAAAATGAATTTAACACACCAAATTCACATGATAATTTGTACAAACTTGCATCTTTTTTACCAATAATATCATCAACCCTACACAATAATCGTGGTAGCTGCGGAACCGTAGCCCTTTATGGTCCTTTTTTTTTTTTTTTTGGCGGACCATAGGGCTACGGATTTTCCCTATACAAAAACTTGCGGAATTTGTGACCTTTGACGCCATAGTATAATACGCAAATCGGATGCCGGAGAAGTCTTGTTCTGTTACGGCTTTTACATAACTGGTATTTTCGTGAATGGAACCTGTATTAATTGGTTGTTAAAATGCAAGAAGTGTGTATTATATCCGCTTTTTTTCAGGGATAAAGTCCGAAAAATGAATAAAGAAAGTCTGATCGGCAAACGAAAGTACAAGTTATGTAAAAGCCGTAACAGAACAAGACTTCTCCGGCATCCGATTTGCGTATTATACGATGGTGTCAAGATGGCGTCGGCGGGATCAGGCCTGGTTAATGCAGGGGAGATCATAGAGAGGGGAGTTTAACGTGTAGTAGAGAGATCGTGATAATATGGCGTCTTTCTTTTCGGAATGTTTCTAGTCTTATCTGTAGTCATAAAGATCATACCTAAGAGCATTTCCCTATTTCCTGTATATTGCGATTGGTCGTTATTAATATATTGATCATTTCGTATGCATGATAACCTGTGACCCGTCAGAGGTCAATACTTTTGTTAGTCAAAAATAGTGTAGTTTTTTGCAGTCGCACATTTGTCTAAATGTGCACTGCTTTTCCATAATCTACTCGTCGTAATGTGCACTACTTCTGCTAAATTATGTTATTAAAAGTCATGTTCTTGTGATATGTTATTATTTTAATTACTGTAGCAAGTTAGAGAAAGGAAAAAAGAGATGAAATAATATCGAAATAAAGATACATGTTGTATTACATATTAGTTTTCAAATTCTATATCAAATGATTAATTAATGATTTATCTGCAAAATATTTAACAAAAACGCATGTATAGCAATTTTAATACACTTGAGTGATAGGAATGTGGTATTCAACAAAAGTACAAATGGCATTATCAAATGTTATAACCTTAAAACATTTGATAATGCCATT
>MJUT01005443.1:122088-139693 GCA_002080005.1 Gigantidas platifrons
TTTGATTTGATTGGTCAATAGTGAACACATAAGCACTTGGACATGTTGGATATAGCCATAATAAAAGATGTCAAATACTGTGATGTCATACTTACCAGAGTTATGGCTTATACCAAGTTAATGACATTTAGTGGTTCATCTTGTCAGTAAGATCTCTGTCACCTGACTCTTAACCCATTCCACATTTAAGTGAACATTTTATTGAGAAGTTTGAGATATTTGCTATGATGGTTGATTTAGTATAGTACATGACAGTCATAATATAACATATAACCTTGACCTCATTGACATAGTTAAGTTGACACCCTGAATACACAGACTGGTTACCAATTATTGGTCAAATGATTCATCACGAAGTATGTCGGACATGTTATGTTCCTCATATATACTTAACACTGCAAAATAAAAATCCCAAGCATGTCTGAGATGCACAAAGAGCTACACTATCAATTCTCTGCAGCATTAAAGTTGGTGATATATGTTAGTATGGAATGTCTGATTATTTGGAAATCATCCATTCTTGAAATCACAGCTAATATAAAGTTTCAAGGCAAAACCGTATATCAGCGCTTTCGCGCTTTGATTTTTAGATTTATTTTCGTATCAATGTTTACTGGTTCAAAACACAACTGCACTAGAGAGTATTACAAAAAATGTAATTCTCTGAATACATGTAATTCAAAAGTATTTTTAAACATTTAATGATTTTGTGGAAGTGTGCAAACAAGTAAAGAAATACGAAAATGTGCACTCTCCTGCAAAATAAAGAATCTGGACAAAATCCCCTGCATTATGCATAAGAAATTACGATACTCAATTATTTCAAAACAATTCCTATTTTGAATTGTTAATTAAGCAATTCAGACAATGTTGTTCTAATATAACGGTCTATCCGCTAAAATTTGATTTGGGTTAAAACTCAGGATCGCAAAAATTAAGTATACCGCTAAAAAAAATCCACCAATTTGGAACAAAAACGCGAAATTTGGCTCCCATGAAAAAACACTTATACGGAAGTCAGAGAGTAGACACTGAATAAACCGGCCCACTGTCAATACCGGCCGTGAAACATGGTCCCAGTGGTGGCCGTTTTACACAGGTTTCACTGTATGACCCTATGGGAAATTCACATAAAAACCATCTTGTCTGGAACCAGTAGCTCAATTAGAACCAAACTTTGATGGAATAGTCATTAGATGGTCCTTTTCCAAAATTGTGTCCGGCAGTCACGCCCTTCCACCAAGATGGCCGCCACAGTGTAGTTGCGTTGTTATTAAAGGAGCTTTGATCCTGGTGAGCGATTACAGGCTCCTGGGAGCCTCTGGTTATTATACATATTTGTGTACAATAACAAAAATCATTTGGTCATTATGTCATGGTGCTTTCGTCCTATCTCAGTACACAGATGGTTTTCCCTGCGATAACCTAAGTTGTAGTTAATCAATATAATGGATCATTAGTTCACCTGGACCGAAGGTCCATGTGAACTATTGCCATCACTTGGCGTCCGTCGTCTGGCGTCAGTCGTCTGTAAACTTTTCACATTTCAAGCTTCTTCTCCGAAACCACTGGGCCAATTGGAACCAAACTTAGCAGGAATGTTCCTTGGATGGTCCTCTACAAAATATCTGTTTTTTGTTCCAGTCGGATTTTCAACATGGCTGCCAGGGCCAATAATATGCTCTGATTGACTGAAATTCAAAGATCTTCTTCTCTGAAACTAATGACCAGACTGAACCCAAACTGTAAAAGAATGATCATTGGAATGTCCTTTACCAAGTTTCTGTTTTTTATGCCGATCGGAAATCCAAGATGGCCGCCACCGCAGGACATAGATTAACATTGGACCCTATGGGAAAATGTTCAAATGCCTTCTTCTCAGAAACTACAAATATGATTAAAGCCAAACTGCACATCAATGTTCATTGGATGGTCCTCTACAAAATTTAGGTTTTTTGTTCTGATATAACATTCAAAATGGCGGCTACGGCAGGACTTAGTTTAACATTGGACCCTATGGGAAAAATGTTTCAAAACGCTTCTCTGAAAACACCTGGACAATTGAAACCAAACTGCCCAGGAATGATCATTGTAAGATCCTCTACAAATTATGTTTTTAATGCCGATCGGAAATCCAAAATGGCCACCACCGCAGGACATAGATTAACATTGGACCCTATGGGAAAATGTTCAAATGCCTCCTTCTCAGAAACTACAAATATGATTAAAGCCAAACTGTACATGAATGTTCATTGAATGGTTCTCTACAAACTTTAGGTTTTTTGTTCCAATATGAAATTCAAAATGGCGGGTACGGCAGGACTTAATTTAACATTGGACCCTATGGGAAAAATGTTTCAAAACAATTCTTCTCTGAAACCACTTGGACAATTGAAACCAAACTGCTGAGAAATGATCATTGGAAGGTCCTCTACCAAATTTATGTTTTTTATGCCGATCGGAAATTCAAGATGGCCACCACCGCAGGACATAGATTAACATTGGACCCTATGGGAAAATGTTCAAATGCCTTCTTCTCAGAAACTACAAATATGATTAAAGCCAAACTGTACATGAACGTTCATTGGATGGTCCTCTACAAACTTTAGGTTTTTTGTTCCGATATGAAATTCAAAATGGCGGCTACGGCAGGACTTAGTTTAACTTTGGACCCTATAGGAAAAAATGTTTCAAAACGCTTTTTCTCTTAAGCCACATGGACAATTGAAACAAAACTGCTCAGGAAGGATCATTTGAAGGTCCTCTAAACATTTTTTTTTTCATGCCGATCCGAAATTCAAGATGGCTGCCACCACAGGACCATATGGAGAAAATACAGAAATATGTTCTTCTCTGAAGCTATTGCACTGATTGAACCAGTACCTAAACTGTGCATCAATCATTGGAAGGTCCTTTACAAACTTTGTGTTTTTTATGTTGATCGAAATTCCAAGATGACTACCACTGCAGGACATAGTTTTTACATAGGACCAATTGGTTCATTTTATAACCAGGTGAACGATACAGGCTCTTGAGAGCCTCTGGTTCTGCATTATGAACACAATGATCCTTTGCACGGAATAAAGCTCTTATTGCACTCCATCCCATTTCCAAACAAGGAGCAAAATGAATGATTCTAGGTTTTTTTTGTCTTAGAAATTTTTCAAAATGAAAAAAATATCAATTGTGACTTTTTTGTCCTGTGACTTTTTGTTCTATCAAAATTATGACTTTCTGTCCATTTACCACTTTTTGAGTGGCCGTGATCGTATGGTAGTTGGATTTACAATTACCTATGCAATCAGTGCCTATCACCACTGATGTTGTCAGTTCGAATCTTGATCAGGGCGAGATGTACAACATTATGTGATAAAGTTTGTCAGTGCCTTTCGACAGGTCGGTGGTTTTCTCCGGGTCCTCCGGTTTCCTCCACCAATAAAACTGACCGCCACGATATAACTGAAATATTGTTGAAAGTGGCATTAAACACCATCAAACAAACACTTTTTCATTGACAGTTGAAATGCGTTGACACTATTCCTTCCCTCATTTCTATAGTTTTTTAGCTCACCTGACCCGAAGGGTCAGGTGAGCTATTGCCATCACTTGGCGTCCGTCCGTCCGTAAACATATCAATCTTCTTCTAGAGAACCACTGAAGCAAATGGGACCACATGTGGCAGGAATGTTCATTTGCATGGTCTAACCAAGTGTTGTTTCTTTCGTTACGATCGGTTATCCAACATGGCTGCCAGGGGTCATAAAAGCCTCTGATTGGCTGAAATATTTAATGATCTTCTTCTCCGATACTACATGGAGAATGGAATTGAAAATTGTCATGAATGATCATTGCAAGCTGCTAACCAAGTGTTGTTACTTTTTGGACCGATTGAAAATCCAAGATGGCCGCCAGTGGGGACATAATTTAACATTGCGACCCTATGGGAAATATGTAAAACAAACTTCTTCTCAAGAACCACTGGATGGATTGGAATCATACTTGGCAGAAATGTTCCCGACAAGGTTCTGATCAATTGTTGTTACTTTTTGTTCCGATCGGTTATCCAATATGTCTGCCAGGGGCCATAATAGCCTCTGATTGGCTGAAATTTCAAAGATCTTCTTCTCCGCTACAACATGGAGGATGGAATTGAAAATTGTCATGAATGATCATTGCAAGCTGCTAACCAAATGTTATTACTTTTTGGACCGATTGAAAATCCAAGATGGCCACCAGTGGGGGACATAATTTAACATAGTGACCCTATGGGAAATATGTAAAACAAACTTCTTCTCAAGAACCACTGAATGGATTGGAACCATACTTGGCAGAAATGTTCCTTACTAGATCCTGATCAAGTTTTGTTACTTTTTGTTCCGATCAGTCATCCAACATGGCTGCCAGTGCCCATAAAAGCCTCTGATTGGCCGAAATTTCAAAGATCTTCTTCTCAGATACTACATGGAGGATGGAATTGTAAGTTGTCAAGAATGATCATTGCAAGATGCTAACCAAGTGTTGTTACTTTTTTGGCTGATCGAAAATCCAAGATGGCTGCCAACAGCAAGTCATAGTTTAATGTATGACCCTATGGGAAATATAAAAAAAAATTCTCAAGAACTACTGAAGGGATTATTGGAACCATACTTGACAGAAATGTTCCTTACAAGGTTCTAATCAAATGTTGTTACTTTTTGTTCTGATTGGCCATCCAACATGACTGCCACAATGAACCCAGGTGAGCGATTACATGCTCCTGGGAGCCTCTAGTTTTATGTATATAATTCGTTCAGTTCTTGTCCTGAATATAGCCAAAGCACTGCCCACTCTGTACATTAAGCAATAATCAATGAATCTTAGGCTGAAAATGCAAACTTGAGTTTATTTAAATACTCCCAACACATGTGGACAAATTCTGTGACATTGAATTTCTTACATGTACATGTACACATGCAAATCACACAATATGTTGCAGACCAAATAAAACACAGGGAAATAGTCAGTTAGAGGTTGTCAATAGTAAATGTGTTTTTTTATATTTCAAGTGAAAAATATGATCGTCAACAGATTTTGTTTCTCCCATGCTGCGATCGACCAGTAAAGGGGGGCAAGTGAGAGATTTAATGAGATTGGTACATGTGTCACTATTACCTAGAAGTGCCATCTATATATACAAAAATGTATTGTTTATTTGGGTTGCTACATGAATCAAATATCAAATAAAGAAGAAATTAATATTGAATGTGGTAATTGCAAATATTTATTACTTGTATATTATATATCAGGGTACCAGTACTAGTACAGACAAGACACAAGTTTAGATTTTCCAGACCATACAAATGTTGACCAGTTTAAAACTCCTTATCAGAAATTCAAAATGTAGTTTTATTCATATATTTATACCCCTGCTCCTCGGAGGGGGAGGGGGGTATACTGTTTTACCTGTGTCTGTCCTTCCGTCTGTCCATCCCAAGATATTTTTCGTCGCATTTTTCTCAGCAACTATTGATGGCAGAAATCTGATATTTGGTCACAAGCTTCACATATGTATGCCATATTGTGGGCAGCGTTTTTGGACCCGTCAGATTCCTACTTCCTGTTTGCCGACTTAGTTGGTTTTTATACACAAACATATATGCACATTTTTCGTCACATTTTTCTCAGCAACTATTGATGGCAGAAATCTGATATTTGGTCACAAGCTTCATATAGGTACCCCATATCGTGGGAAGCATTTTTTGACTCGTCAGATTCCTACTTCCTGTTTGCCGAACAGCGGGGTTATCATAAGTGAGCATTAGCTCACAGTTCATCTTGTTACATTTGTCGTATTTATTTCTTTTCCATAATGTAATAAACATGTGTCTAAAGAAAAATGTGGCTGTTGTGACTTGTTTAAATAAAGGATTCAGATTTACCTTGTTTTATTAATTACATTGTATATTTCAGTTTGGGAGAACAGAGATGATTAAAGACTGTTTGAATCCAGACTTTGTAAAGAAATTTATGATGAATTATATGTTTGAAGAGTTGCAAAAACTAAAATTTGAAGTGTAAGTTTCTCATAAAATGCTAGTATGTTTGTCTCTTAATTTGACCATTTTAATGATCATAATTGAAAATTTCAACCTAATGGCAATACAATATTGCAGCTTCTTTTAATCATCTTTTTATACAACTCACAAATATTTTGCAGTTGTATTATATAATAGGTCTGCAGACAGAATGGTTTCTGTGCAATATCTTTAGTTCTATAGCTATCGGTAGTTGAACAATCTTTCAGAATGTTTAACAAAAAGATCCTTAGCACAGAATGAAGGTTGGTTTCTATTGTTTTGTTTTGGGTATCGTAACTCTACCCTTTCCAAGCAAGAGACCAAAAAGAAGCAAAAAGGTGTTTCTGTTTTTATGCAACCGCAAACATTTTGCAGTAGGCATATTCCATTTAGTGGTGAAATATGTCTGTCAAATCTAAAAAAGGCATATATTTTTTTTTGCTATTCAAATTGAAGTGTGATATTCGTGATTACTATCATTCAGTGAAAAATGAATTAATAAAAACAATTATTGGAAGCTAGTTTTATAATTTGAAAAAATTACAAATATAAAAGATGTCAAAACTTGATAACTTTGATGGAAAAAAGTTCCCATAATTTGGAAGGTTGTTAATTTGACAACTTTCCCAGCCGTAAGAAACCGTCTCAGCTGTCTACATTTGTAGCCGTTTTCATTTGGTACAGTAAAGGATAAACATGATATACGTTATAAATTTATAAATTTCGTAAGATAAAAATAATTTGAAGACAAATTATAAACTTCTAAAATCTAGGTTCAGGTCAGGTGAGCTATTGCCATCACTTGGCGTCCGTCGTCCGTCCGTCCGTAAACATTTCAATCTTCTTCTAGAGAACCACTGAAGCAAATGGGACCAAACGTGGCAGGAATGTTCATTTTCATGGTCTAACCAAGTGTTGTTACTTTCGTTACGATCGGTTATCCAACATGGCTACCAGGGGTTATAAAAGCCTCTGATTGGCTGAAATTTTTAATGATCTTCTTCTCCGATACTACATGGAGAATGGAATTGAAAATTGTCATGATTGATCATTGCAAGCTGCTAACCAAGTGTTGTTACTTTTTGGACCAATTGAAAATCCAAGATGGCCGCCAGTGGGGACATAATTTAACATTGCGACCCTATGGGAAATATGTAAAACAAACTTCTTCTCAAGAACCACTGAATGGATTGGAACCATACTTGGCAGAAATGTTCCTTACTAGATCCTGATCAAGTTTTGTTACTTTTTGTTCTGATCAGTCATCCAACATGGCTGCCAGTGCCCATAAAAACCTCTGATTGGCCGAAATTTCAAAGATCTTCTTCTCAGATACTACATGGAGGATGGAATTGTAAGTTGTCAAGAATGATCATTGCAAGATGCTAACCAAGTGTTGTTACTTTTTTGGCTGATCGAAAATCCAAGATGGCTGCCAACAGCAAGTCATAGTTTAATGTATGCTCCTATGGGAAATATGATTAAAAAAAAATTCTCAAGAACTACTGAAGGGATTATTGGAACCATACTTGACAGAAATGTTCCTTACAAGGTCCTAATCAAATGTTGTTACTTTTTGTTCTGATTGGCCATCCAACATGGCTGCCACAATGAACCCAGGTGAGCGATTACAGGCTCCTGGGAGCCTCTAGTTTACATTATTGTTAGCACATGCACTCATGGCACGGAATTACCGCCCCCTTTCTGAGGAATGTAGGAAAGAAAGTCACAGGAAAAAAGTCATGGATAAAAAGTCACAGGAAATAGAGTCACAAGAAAAAAAGTCACAATAATAATTTGTGCAAAAGTCACAGTTTAATTATATAATGTGTGTCACATTTTTAAGTAAAAAAGTAATAATTTATATTTTATATTTAAATGTGATGGTGAACAAATTTTAAAATATATTTTTGTGTAATACATGTAATTCTATACAACTTTCTAGTACTTATTATACATAGTTGAGGTGACTACAAGATGATTTCTATGGTTGTTATGATACAGTGGTTAGTTTATGAGGGTTTTACGTCCGATACAGTGGGTAAATGTTTTCCCTTATATGAGAAAATGGAACGAAACCATACTTTTCCTCAAATTTCACTTTTGATTTGGAACCATGTTCTTGTTTTCGCAGTACCGGTATGTCTATTTAAGAAAAAATGTCTATGGTTGTTTATTCTAGCATTTCCTATAATGGACATACAATTAACTGCAAAAGAAACAAATAAGATCTATCAATCAGCAGTGATTAGTTTTTACAGCTGTTAATGAAATGGAAGTATTGGGATTAATTAGGGGTTTTGAATGGCTTTGTCAGTCAACTTTCAACTAATTTGTTATTCCATTAATTTCAATTTGACTAAAATTATACGGGTGCATCTAAACACCACTAAGACCACCACTAAGACCGTCTTAGTGCACTAAGACTCTACATACTGCCACTAAGGACATGAAGGAGATGTTTTACTAACACAAAATACACTGCAATGCATCAAAATGTAGAAATTAAACATAATTTTTAATTTGCATAGTAATACAATGAACAGTTTTTGATTAAATAATCATTTTGTCTGTAATCCTTGGCATGCGTTGTTAATCTAGAACTCATGCATGACACACGAATATACATTAAATATACTGTATTTGAACATCCATAAGTGACATAAAGTATATATATCTTTTGTATTATTTATATGCCTGTTATAATTAAATGTGTAAATAAGAAAATTTTATGTTTTGTGAAATCTTCGTGTTTTTGTTTTGTTTTTCCGATCTTCTTCCATATAAGATAATAGGCTACTTTTAATTTTTTTTATTATTTATCTTGCACTAAGACTCTATAAACTGTCACTAAGGACATGAAGGGATGTTTTGTTGTGCATAAATATTAATGATTGCTTTAGACGAAAAATATATTATTAAAAACCTTAATTATTAATTTTGATTGAAAAAGGTTATGTTATTTATATAAGACATTTAATCGTGGTGACAAAGCAGTTGTGCACTCAACAGATGGGAAATTTGATATACCGCTACCACAAAAACTTGCACATAAACCACACCAGAGACAGAACACAGCCAAGATATTGACACTTTTTATATTGTTCATTATTTACGTTATTGTCTTATATTTTATATGTACAAATTAAATATATTTATCATTAATATATGTAGTTATTTGTTATAAAAATAATCCTTATTTGAAGAAATGTATAATTAGTCATATTTTAATCAGAATTTTATTTATGATGCCAATGTGTCCAACTCGATACGTTTTTATTTAAGGACAAGGAAGTAAATTCTTGATTTGAACCACAAAAAAAACAACTTTCATTTATAATGCACAACGAACTATATAAAACAAACAAAACAATTATCAGATTACCTCTACAGTTATATATGATTTATTTATTGATTGATGTTTAGCGTCAAGCGAGCAAATTTTAGCTATATTCAGGACTTGAACATGTTTACAATAAATCAATATGTAGGTTAAAAACGGTGGACGGATAGGCCAATGGGGAAACAAATTAAACACCACGGGACTCGAAACAAGGGAGGGGAAAACAAATTAAAAAAAATATAACTTGTAACAAAGAACAAAGATAAAAAAACGTGAACAAAAGCATGCAAAATTAATTTATTATAATACCTGGATTATTTGAAGAAGAGCGGAAAACAAAACAAAAACACAAGGATTCACAAAACATAAAATTTTCTTATCTACACATTTAATTATAACAGGTAAATAAATAATACAAAAGACAGATATACTTATGGATTTAATGTATATTCAGGTGTCATGCATGAGTGCATCTGGATTAACGACACGTGCCAAGGATAACAGACAAAACTAGAGATTCTTTTGTCCCAGCTACAGTATGTAATCTTGACACATTACCTAAATTTAAAAAGGCAATCCGCAGTTCAATCTCAGTGCCAATTCCGAGACACTATTCTTATGGTCCTAGAAAACTAAATATAATTCTAACACAGCTTCGTTGCAATGCATCCTTCTTGAATTACGATTTATGTTAAGTTAAAATTTTATCAAATGCTTCCTGTAACTGTGGCGCACCATGTGAAAATTCTCACCATTTCTTTTTTGATTGTGACAAATATACAGATAATAGGGAAATATTATTTAATAGTCTTAACTGGCTACCTTCTAACATTAATATTGATGTAAATCTACTGACAAAAGGGAGTGATCTCCTAACATATCAAGAAAATACAACTATTTTTAAACATGCTTTTAAATATATTAAAGACTCCAAAAGATTTACAATTGTCTAAATGATCTAAAGAACCAACACACATCTCCAAAAGTATTTATTCTCTTTTCTTTTTTATCTTTTTTTTTTTTTCATCGTATATTGTCTAGACCTATGTTTTTGTATATAATCATTCTTTGTTTATTTAACTCTATGCTATTATATACATATTATATCCTTTCATTGCGCATGCTAATCCATATTGTAAATTATTGTATTCGGGAGAAGACTTCATAAGTTGGTAAAACTTGTGTCCGATCCCTATTTGTTATATTTAGCAAATAAAACAAAAATATGTTTTTAAAAACTAACAGACAAAATGATTATTTAATCAAAAACTGTTCATAGTATTACTATGAAAATTTAAAATTAGGTTTATTTTCTACATTTATATGCATTGCAGTGTACTTTATGTTAGTAAAACATCTCCTTCATGTCCTTAGTGGCAGTATGTAGAGTCTTAGTGCACTAAGACGGTCTTAGCGGTGTTTAGACGCACCGAAATCATACTAGACAATTGTATAGAATTATTACACAAAAATATATTTAAAATTTTCTTCACCATCACATTTAAATATTAAATATAAATTATTACTTTTTGTCCCCTGACGCTTCGTTGAAGGGGACTATAGAAATGGGTGTCGTCCGTCCGTGTGCTTGGTTTCCAGATGATAACTTGTGAATGAAAAGTCAGATTGAAGCTATATGTGGTATGTAAGTGTATCTTATGAATAACTAGGTCAAGTTTGATAATGACAGTTTTTCGACTATTTTTTCTAGAGTTATGCCCCTTTTTAGCTCACCTGACCCGAAGGGTCATGTGAGCTATTGCCATCACTTGGCGTCCGTCGTCGTTGTCCGTCGGTAAACTTTTTCAAAAATCTTCTCCTCTGAAACTACTAGACCAATTGAAACCAAACTTGGTTTAAATCATCACTAGGGTGTCTAGTTTCAAAATTGTGTCCGGTGATGCTGTGCACCAACCAACATGGCCACTGTTACTAAAAATAGAACATATGGTAAAATTGCAGGTTTTTGGGTAATAACTCAAAAACCGTTAATAATATCAAAAATCTGACATAGGGTAAAAATGATCAGCACAGCAAGATCTACCTACCCTGCAATTTTGAAGTAAATCCCATTACCCATTTTGGAGTAATTTCCCTTTATTCATCAAATTTTCAAAATTTTAATACTTTCCGTCCTTTATTTCAAAAACTATAAGAGTTAGATGTTAAGTTTAAACAGTAAAGATGTTCAGCATGTTGAGATCTACCTACCCTGCAATTTTGAAGTAAATTCCAATACCCATTTTGGAGTTATTGCCCTTTTTTCATCAAATTTCCAAAATTTTAATACTTTTCGTCTTATATTTCAAAAACTATAAGAGATAGATGTTAAGTTTAAAATGCAAAAATGTGCAGCATGTCAAGATCTACCTACCCTGCAATTTTGAAGTAAATCTGATTACCCATCTTGGAGTTATTTCCCTTTATTCATCAAATTTTCAAAATTTTAATACTTTTTGTCCTTTTTTTCAAAAACTATAAGAGATAGATGTTAAGTTTAAACTTCAAACATGTTCAGCATGTGAAGATCTACATACCCTGGAAATTTGAAGTAAATTCCATTACCCATTTTGGAGTTATTGCCCTTTTTTCCATTAAATTTTCACAATTTTAATACTTTTCGTTTTTTATTTCAAAAACTATAAGGGATAGATGTTAAGTTTAAACTGCAAAAATGTTCAGCATGTCAAGATCTACAAAAAAAAGTTCACAGTTAAAAATGTCCGACAACTGTGTGAAGAGTTATTCCTCTTGAAATGCATTTTTTGTTGACTTTCACTGCTTTTGGTTACTTAAATAATCAAAGGGAAGCAACTCTATTACAAAATGTGAAGTAGTAAAAGCTAAATTTTGAGAATCATTGACATTTATGTTTTTTTTTACAGCAATATTGATAACTTACATTAAAGGGGGAGAACCCCTGCCCAAATTCTGTTGGAGAGGGGGTCTGCAATGACGAGGGCTACATTTGTTATTTTTTGACCGGAGTTGCCAAGTTTTATTGACTGATGTTGTTATTATACCCAGGTGAGCTATACAGGCTCCTGGGAGCCTACCTCAAAATTGCTAAATATTTGGTTTCCAGATGATAACTTGGGAACAAATAGTCAGATTGAAACTAGGTTTGGTATGTAAGTGTATCTCATAAATATCTAGGTCAAGTTTGATAGCGATCATTTTTCGGCAAATCTTACCAGAGTTACATCCCTTTTTATTCTTCAAAATTGTTAATTTTTTGGTTTCCAAATTATAACTTGTGAACAAAAAGTCAGATTGAAACAAGGTTTGGAATGTAAGTGTAACTCATGAATATCTAGGTCAAGTTCGATAATGTTGATTTTTCAACAAATCTAACCAGAGTTACTCCCCTTTCTTTTATTTCAAAATGGTCCTTGGGTGGTCCCCTTTCAGAATTATTTAAGTCAGGTGAGTGATACAAGCTCACCTGAACCTCTAGTTTACAGTAGTTTCAAAATTGAATCTTACCATATAACCTTGGCGTCGGGGGACCAGTGGCCAACGGCCTTTTATTTACTTAAAAATGTGACACACATTATATAATTAAACTGTGACTTTTTCACAAATTATAATTGTAACTTTTTTTCCTGTGACTTTTTTTCTTGTGACATTTTTTCCTATCAAATTTGTGACTTTTTTCCCTGTGACTTTCTTTCCATTAACCTTTCTGAGTACATGTATTTATTTATTTTCAATAAAATTTCTTTTCCCTGAATTTATTGTGGATAATAACAATATATGTAGGGTCATGTAACTTGCTGTTAACATAAAATTAAGTTAAATTAAGGTAAATGGGATGAAATAATAAAGAAATTTTATTGAAAATAAATACAAAAAATGTATGTAAACAGAAAGAGGATTAATTCATAAATTAAAATGATTTTTAATACAATTTATTAAGAAATAACAATCACAATATCGTTACTTAGGTAAATACTTATTAGACAGATTTTTTAAAAACTATTTTTGTCTTTTTAATTGATAACTGACCCAAGTTAGGCTAAATAAATGAAATGTGACTTAATGTGTTAATTAATTTTCATTAAAAACATACATGACTTCTATAAATTTTCATTTCTTATCTAATTCTTATCTTTTTATTATGTTACAATATGGCCAGGTTGATATTTTCATTGAATGGCATCTCAAAATAGATGGCTTCGCATGGGCTCTTCCTGTATAATCAGTATTGTTACTTGTATTTTACCCGAGAACTAATTAGTACATATACTGTATGTGATTTTTATAAGAATGTTTTAATATTGTTGCATAACTAAATGTAAATAAGTTTAATGAACTTTAAGAATTATGATAAATTTTGTAGATGTGTATTGCAGATACGTTTGTTTATTGTGCAGTAACTAAACTATAATGGTTTTCCTCTATAAAAAAAATGCCAAATATGTATTTGGACAATTAATTATGATTCTTTAAATAAAAACACAATTTCATTAAAACAGAACAGAAAAAAAAGATTCATAACCGTAGAGTTCAACTTTTTTGGGGGGAAAATAACAATACTTGTACATTTTTTTTTATACAAGTACAAGTTCAAGAAATCCTATATTGGAAAAAAATTAGACAGCTGGATATATAAATTAGCATTTTATAAGCCCAGATATTTTTTTATCATAGTTTATCAAATTAACCAAAAACAATCAGTATACACAATCACAATTAAAAAATACTCTTCAAAATTATGATAATTCTAAATATATAAATAAATATTATTAAAAACTTTTGAATTTAGATTTTCAGAAAATTGCTTAATTGCATGAATATCATATAATATTTCAAATTCATGCATTTTAGAAAGATTGTTTATTTAAAATATTACATTTTCATTTAATATATGAATATTGACAAAAGTTTAATTTTTGTTTTTCAAGTTGTTAAATTTTAACAGACTTATTCATACATTTTTAGATTGTGTTCTGATTAGTTTTTTTTTATTATACATTTCACTTTTGAGACCTTTTACAAAAGTTGAATTATTTTTTCCTCAATTTGTTAAATTTTTAGATTGTTTTTAAGTTTAGTTTAGTTTTTTTATATAATAAATTTCACTTTTCAGACCTGCAGTACTATGTGAAAGATTTCATGTTATATTTAATTAAAATGTAATGAAAATGAAGTAAAATATATTTAGTTAAGAAGAAAAATTGAAATGGTAAATTTAATGAGAAATGAAATAATGTATATTTTTTTGTAATTAAAAAAAACATATACATGTATAGACCTTTTTATTCTTAAAAACATTGGCGCGGCCATTATCGACTTCCGAGTGTGTCCGCCATTAGTATAATACAAAAATATTATGTTCTCGGGGTTTATCAATACGCTAATGTATGGTTTCTCTAGTACAGGTGTCACAATATACTGTTATTTCGGCTTGAAATTCAATGATAACACCTGCTGTGAAGTGATATGTAAACGGAGATATAATGACAACAAATAAATTACATTGTATGTTTTTTTTTTTTTTTTTAATTACCGTTATTTTCCCCATACAAAATCAGTATAAATCCTACTGCATGCACTTTTTAGCTCACCTGACCCAAAGGGTCATGTGAGCTTTTGTCATCACTTTGCGTCCGTCGTCGTCGTCCGCGTCTGTAAACTTTTCATACTTTCTTCTTCTTCTTTGAAACCACTGAACTGATTTGGACCAAATTTGGCAGACATGTTCATTGGGAGATCCTCTACTAAATTTGTTATTTTGGTGCAGATCGGAAATCCAACATGGCCGCCAGGGCCAATAATGTGTTCTGATTGGTTGAAACTTCTTGCCAGAAACTACTTAGCCGATGGAATTGTAACATTACAGAAATGATGATTGGATGGTCCTCTACTAAATTTGTTATTTTTGTGCCAATCGCATATCCAAGATGGCCACCATGACTCGACTTAGTTTAACATTGGACCCTATGGGAATTTCACATTTTCATCTTTTTTTCTGAAACCACGAAACAGATTTGAACCAATCTTGGCAGAAATGTTCATTAGATGGTCATATACAAGATTTTTGTTTTTGGCGCTGATCGGAAATCCAACATGGCTGCCAGGGCTCATAATGTGTTCTGATTGGTCGGAATTTTAAAAATCTTATTGTTAGAAACCACTAAGCCAATTGAATTGTGACTTTACAGGAATGATCATTGGGTGATCCTGTACTAAACTTGTGAATCGTTTGCTGATCGGAAATTCAAGATGGCCACCATGACTCGACTTAGTTTAACATTGGACCCTATGGGAATTTCACATTTTCATCTTTTTTTTCTGAAACCACGAAACAGATTTGAACCAAACTTGGCAGAAATGTTCATTAGATGGTCATATACAAGATTTTTGTTTTTGGCGCTGATCGGAAATCCAACATAGCTGCCAGGACCGATAATGTGTTCTGATTGGTCGAAATTTTAAAAATCTTCTTGTTAGAAACCACTAAGCCAATTGAATTGTGACTTTACAGGAATGATCATTGGGTGATCCTGTACTAAACTTGTGAATCGTTTGCTGATCGGAAATTCAAGATGGCCACCAGACTCGACTTAGTTTTAACATAGGACCTATGGAAAAAATGTTTAAAAGTTTTCTCCTCTGAAACCAGCAAGTCAATTTAGAGCAAACATGGCATGAATGGTCCTTAGGTGGTCAACTTTCAAAATTATGTCCTGTGAGCCTGACCTCCATCCAAGATTGCCGCAGTCAGCGGACATAGTTTTAACATAGGACCCTATGGGAAAATTGTTTAAAAGTCTTCCCTCTGAAACCAGTCAGCCAATTTAAAGCAAATATGGCATGGATGGTCCTTGGGTAGTATACTTTTAAAATTGTGTCCGGTGACTACTACCTCCATCCAAGATGGCTGCCATGAGCAGACATAGTTTTAACATTGAACCCTATGGGATTTGAATAGTAACTTAGATGTATTCGGCATGCAGACATTCTTAAGAGGACTTAGTTTATGTCAGGTGAGCGATACAGGCTCATGTGAGCCTCTAGTTTTTTGTTTTTGTTTTTTTTTTGCTTTTCAAGCATAAGAAAAAAGAGGTAATCAAATTAATATTTTGTATGAAATTAAAACGTAAATATATAAATTATAATATACGCTTTTTGAATTTATTACTATACGATTCAAAGTGAAGACTTATAAACATAGATACAAAATGCAACTATTTTGCGTTTTTGAATTTCAAGCCGGCTTCAAGTTGTGTCCTTTACAAGGTTGATCACTGTGGTTATAAAAAAAAAAATATGTATGTTGTGGGAATATTTTCTAGGTGATCGGAGTTAGGTTGTCTTGTAATATACAGGATGTACCCAATATACAGGAAGACCCCATACTGTGAAGCAATCTATTTTGAGATACCATTCATTGAAAATAACAACCTGTTCATATTGTTACATAATAAGAATAAAAATTAGATAAGAAATTGAAATTTATAGAAGATATTTAGAATGTAGGACAGAAAGTCACAGGACAAAAAGTCACGGACAAAAAGTCACAGACAAAAAGTCACAGGACAAAGTCACAACCTCAAATATTGTAAAAAATAGGACAAAAAGTCACATTACAAAAAGTCACAATTTTCATTATTTGTTCATTTTCAATTAAAAAAAATGTTTGATTAAAAAAAAAATCAACCTAAATGTTAAATATTATGCTTAATTCCAGTAATATTTTTTAAGTGTTTTTGCAGAGGTATTTTTCACAGCATTTTATTTTTTATATCAATTTTTTTTTAATTTGATTAAAAAACTATTTTAGTTGCATTTTGTATCTATGTTTATAAGTCTTAAAGTGAAGTAATATAATTAATGATAAAAAGTGTGCCTAACTGATAAGAAAGAACTTAAAGGGGGATTCTCTGCCAAATCGTACATTTTTGTTACCCATAAAAACTATGAGATATGAATGATGCCTTAATAAAACCTGTTTCTGTAACTTATAAATGTTATGAAATGTACGCGCATCGGGGAAAAGGCCTGCAACTGCTTGTGTTTTGAGATCGATCAAGAAATGGACGTCATCTTATTAATTATCAACATTGTTTACAGAGTTTGTCGAATCGTCATTAAATCAGTACAACAATGCACTTATTTCTTATATTTTGTGAATTTTAGTCAGTGTTAATTACATGTATGAACAACGAACCATGCAAGTTGGCAGTTAATAAGCGACAAA
>MJUT01005443.1:156831-171211 GCA_002080005.1 Gigantidas platifrons
AAAAAAATCCTTTTAATTGTTGTTTAAAAATTTCTCCTTTAAACACAGTTACAAAAAAAGATTCAATAGAAAGAAGGGTTATTTTAGATTTAAGTTTCCCCGAAGGGCAATCAGTTAATGAGTTTATTTCAAAAGAATTTTATCTCGGTAAAAAGATTGAGTTATCATACCCAAAAGTAGACGATTTAGTGGGAATTATAAAGGAAAAGGGACCTGATTGTTTGATATTTAAGAAAGACTTAAAAAGGGCTTACAGACAAATTCCTATCTGTCCTGGAGACTTACATTTAGTGGGGTTTAATTGGAACAATCGTTTGTTTGTAGATAGAGTTTTACCAATGGGCTTGAGATCCAGTGCACAAATTTGTCAAAGGGTTACTACTGCTGTTTGTTTTATTTATTATAAGATGGGATATATGGCAATAAACTACATTGTTTTTTTGATGTATTTAGATGATTTTGGTGGAGCAGAAACTAGAGAAAAGGCTCAGGATGCCTTTGATACTTTAGAAAATTTATTAAAACTTTGTGGGTTAGAAGAATCTGTTGAAAAAAGTGTAAAGCCCTCTACTAGAATGGAATTTTTGGGGGTTACAGTGGACACAGAAAAAATGACATTAGAAGTTACTCCAGATAGGTGTAGTGAAATAAAATGAACACTTTACTGAAAGCGTATTTTTCCATTACGTCAATGTTGTATTTAAAAAGTTGAAAATCCCCTTTTAGAATTCTCGGGTTTTTACATAGAAGTGATCGATTAATTAGAGGATCCCGAGTAAATTTGAGAGTATATAAGGCGGTCAAAATGCTGCGATCGTTGCATTCGTTTTGTGCCATTCGACAAGTAAAGATCGAGTGATTAGAAAGATTAAATAGGTATATTGAGCTGAACTGAGCTAAAACAAGACATCAGGGTTTAAAGAATAGCAGAAGTGACTGCACAAGTCTTTCCTGTTATTCTGATAAAACGATTGATCGTTGAGTAGCTCAAAGTGAGCCAACATTCTATTTATTGTTATAGTTGTAGTTTACTGAGCAAAATTGAGACATAAGACGAGCATATAGTGTTCGCTTACTGAACAAAATTGAGACATACAACTTTCTACTATTTTAAAATAATACAATTAATTTGGATAGGTTCTTCTCATTTTACACAATAAATCTCGAACCCTAAGAAGTAACTTAGGTACGAATCCTTTCTGACAGTTTATTTTCTCAGTTATTTTAATTTACTTGATCATATCATTTTCAATAGACACCCGGCCCGTTACATAGGGTTAGAGAGATATCTCTTTTAGTAGAAGCATGGTTAAGGAAAAAGAAGTCTTCTTTATATGAATTACAATCTTTGTTAGGAAAGCTTCATTTTGTAGCTACTTGTGTGCATCCAGGTAGATTATTTGTAAGCAGGCTTTTAAATTGGTTACGCTCTGTTTTTCCTTCCAATATAGTTGGTAGTGGTCATATAATTTTTAGAACAATTCCAACAGAGGTTAAAAAAGATTTACATTGGTGGCAATTATTTTTGTTACAGTATAATGGTGTTTCAATGATATCATTAGAAAATTGGTCAGCTCCAGATGAAATATTTTCTAGTGACGCCTGTTTAGAAGGGTTTGGAGCTATTTCACGTAATCAATTTTTTCATGCTATTTTCCCTGAGTCCATTATTAAGTTAAAACTACACATCAATGCTCTTGAACTTTTTAGCATTGTAATAGAAGTTCATATTTGGGGTAACACATTTCAAAGAAAAAAGATTTTTGTGATAATGAAGCGTCGGTTAAAGTTATAAATTCTGGTTCATCAAAGGATGCCTTTATGCAAGATTGTTTGAGAGAACTCTGCTACATGGCAGCAGTTTTTCAATTTGAAATTAGAGCTAAACATATCTTGGGTGAGGATAATAGGTTGGCAGATTTTCTTTCCAGGTGGCAGACTCGTAAAAAATATGCAGTTATGTTTAATCAGTCAATAGCAAATAATATATATGAAGAAATTAAAGTAGAAAAGTGTCACTTTAGATTTTTGAATAATTGGTAGTTTTGTTTTGCAGAGTTGGATAGACTACAATTTCAGTCCAAGAATTCTGCACAGCATGCCTTTGCTGAAAGCACAAATAAGAATATAAAGACACAATGGGAAACATATTTCATGTTTTGTATTTATTTTCATTTTGAACCCATTCCCGCAACAATTAAGAATTTAACTCTGTATGCACAATTTTTAAGTAGGAGTTTTAAAACCGTGGATGCTATTAGAAATTATATTAGTGGAGTTAAATTATTACATTTATATCTGGATATTGATTATCCGCAGTTTGAGTCGTTTCAGCTGAAGTTGGTGCTGAAAGGTTTAGCACGGCTTAATCCACACTGTTCTAAACAAGCTCGGCTTATAACTCCTCCTACGATACTTTGTTATATACTAACAAAGTTAGACTTGAATAATCCATGTGACGCAACATTTTGGTGCTTATTTTTACATGCCTTTTTTCTTATGTTTAAGAAATCCAACTTAGTGCCAAATTCTGTGTCAAGTTTTAATCCGAAAAAACAGTTAAGTAGAAAAAATATTGCTTACGATAAAGAAAAGAATATTTTATTGATTACAATAAAGTGGTCAAAAACTATTCAATTTGGTGAGAGACATTTGATAATTCCTATAGTAGCAATACCCGGATCTTCTTTATGTCCGGTGAAGGCTTACTTGAATATGGTTAAATTGGTCCCAGCTGTAAATGATGCACCAGCTTATTCTATTTTTAAACATAGGAAAGTTATTCCAGTTACATATAGACAGTTTCAGACATTTTTAAAGAAAATGATCAAATTAATTGGGGAAAATCCAGATGAATTTTCTACACATAGTTTTAGAAGGGGGGGTGCTAGTTGGGCTTTTGCAGGAGAAGTGCCAACCGAATTGATTCAGTTGTATGGTGATTGGCGCAGTGACGCTTATAAGAAATATCTAAAATTTAGTCTTGAAGATAAAATATCCGTGGCAAACAGAATGAAAACTCATATTTTGAAAAATTTTAAATTCTAATCATTGCAGGAATTTTTTTGGAAAAAAGAACTACAATCATATCGGCATCTATTCCTAAGTATGTTGATGGTATATATGGCTGTACTACTCAAGCATTCCCTGGTGCAACCATTGGTAGATTATCTCAGCTGGTTTCTTCCGGGAGAGTAAATCTTAGTTCTATAGAATTTATTATAATTCAAGTTGGTACTAATAATATTTCCAATGGAGATTCTATATAAAAAATAATGTCTTATTACGGAGATTTGATTCACAAGTCGAGCAAAGTTAGTATTTACATCTTTGTTACCTCGTTTAGTAGATCATTCTAAGACAGAGAAAACAATAACCAAGGTTAATGCAGAATTGAAAGTATTATGTAGGAAAAAGCATTTTCTATTTTGTAATTTATACAAACATTTTCTATACAAGAATTCACCTGACCCAACTTTATTTGCCCCAAGCGATGGGCTACATTTGAATTATGCAGGAACTGATTTGCTTCGCAAGAAAATAATAAATATTATTAGGGATCTAAATATGGATGAAATTTAGCTTTTGTTCTGTAGGTTGAGTTGTATGATTATTAATCAATTAATGTATTTCTACCATTTTGTATACTGCATATATCTTTTTTCTCTTTTCAGGGAAATGATATCCTGAATATGATGATGTTCCCTTTCTGCTGATCTACTCAGGATCTAAATACATTCTGAGTGGATTTATGATTTTCTTTCCATTACCCGTATGTGTTTTGGAAGGAGGTTTGGTCTTTCGGACAAGAGGAAAAAGATATGTGATAGTGTGTGGACTGTGGTGCTATATATTATTATTATTAATTTATTTTATTTTTTTGGCAGCCTTAACGGCTTGGCGGACTTTTTGCCAAAAAAGAATTGTTATTTTTAAATAATTTGTTGTGATATATGATTGATATTTGCTTTATAAAATTCATGTTATTTATAATATATATATATATGCTGGCAATACAAGTTATTCCTATTGCTTTATTTTATTTTACGCCCATTTGATAATTCTGAATCTTGAATAAAAAAATTTGGCTGGACAGGAGAGAAAAAAAAATATTCCGACTTGCCATTTTCACAATATAATCATATACTTGCCATTTTCACAGACACAGTATAATGAGTTTTTCTATAATCATATACAAAATTTTGAAAGAAAAAAAATTATTCCGACACTTCGCCGCTGGAAAATACAAATGTAAAAGAATATAATTTTTGTCGCGTCTGAAAAAAAATTATGTCTAAAAAAAAAACACAGCCCCCTTCAAAGTCAATAGTCAGTACCATATAATTTGCCATTAATATTTTCCAGCAACTGTCTTGTGGAATATTAGAAGGTCTCTTTCGTTTCTCATCCAGCCCAAATTTCTCTAAAACATTCCAGTCAATCAACACTGACTATATGTCATTCGTTTTCATCAGACATGTATTTCACTGTGTTCTATGTCTCTGTTTTCATATTGTCGGTAAAACTGGCTAAAATAAATTAATTTAACATGTGTATCAAAATCTCGGGGAACAACTTCATAACTTATATGAGGAAAAAAAACTAATTTAGTTATTTTTAAGGCCGGCAAAAAAGTCCGATTGAAAATAACTCTAGTAGTTGCTTTAACAATTTGGCCCCATGAGGTGCCTCCTGGCATGTTTTCAATGGTTATCGTGGAAATATCGACTGAATCTGTTAAGGTATGTAGATTTCATTCTTTCAAATCTATTCCTGATACAGAAATTATTTATCTCTACGTCTTTTAGATACAATATCGGTTCACAAATAGCTTGTTTCCTCAACTTTTATAGAAACTTACCTGAATATCCATGCTGCATTCAGGCTACTGCCATAAAAATAGATAAATAAATAGAGTTGGCCTCGCCCAGGTCAGTGCATAATTAATTAGCTTCCGGTAACGATGGTCAGCTTTTTTAATCGAAAAAACAACGTTTCGGATCGAGCGTATTCGTCAATAATTCGGTTTTTAATCTTCATTTTATGAAGGTCAGTACGGAAATCGACAATAATTTTGGGTATGAAAAAATTGTGCAGCTGGTAGACAATATCCCTTTAAGTGAGAAAATTGACCAGGTACTTTCTATTATTCTTCAGTTTCTTATAGCTTTCCCAAGAGAAAATGAAGCCGGGATCCCAGTGGGATTCCAATCGGAATTCCACTTGATTCCACTGGGATAAAATTTCGGGAATCCCAGCCAAGAAGCGGGATCCCAATATAAATCCTGGTCAAAATATACTGGGATATGGCGGGATATTGATTGGAATGTACCGGCATTGCCAGAAAAAGAAGTGGGATCCCAAATAAATCCTGGGAAAATATACTGGGATCCCACTGGGATTTTGATTGGAATATACCGGGATTTCAGGAAAAAGAAGCGGGATCCCGAATAAATCATGGCAAAATATACTGGAATTCCGATAGGAATCCCTCTAGACTCTGCCGGGATTTCTGGTTAAGAAGCAGTATCCCGATCAGAATATATTGGGATCCTCCTTGGATCCTGTTTCATCCTGTTCAGAATATGCCAGGATCCAGATTGGGAAATGCCAAAATTCTACATTTTCTGAGGGAATACACAAGTATATAGCTTGGATCTCATGAAATGTATTAAGCCTGCTTTTCATCTTTTATGAGATACGAAAAACGTGAAGGACAGGCCACAGTGTACTGAAAGTTGTAGCTGGCACCATACCAGACACAAGGCTGTTGACAAGTGTTGACAATCTGACACCGTGAACAAAATAAACAAGAGCTGGAATTGTTTCAGTGATTGTTTCTTTAATTTTATAACTTCTCCTTACCTAGTAACACATCTGAAAGTGTAGGGCCTAGTTTGGAGGCCCACAGTGCCACCGATTCCACGCTCCATGTGACAACAGGTTACAATAGCTCAATTATTTTTTTACAACGCACCGGTAAGATTTTGACCCCCAAGATAGAGGAACGTATTAAGAGTAAAAGGGAATCTGATTGGATGAATGTCCTTCTTCTTCTTCCATTAAAGTGCAGGGCTGCATCAACAGCATCTTCACACTGAGTTTAAAAACAACCATGCTTGCGCAAGGGAGAGACTATGTACAGTTAAAAACAAGGTCAGCGGTGTTAGAATCTGACTGCCTGGATTTCCTTTTTGAAGGATTCCAGATCCAAGGCTGCTGCTGTGGCCTCTGGTAGTTGGTTCCATAACCGGATTGTGGATGGAAAGAAGGACTCTTTGTGTACATTTGTTCTGCTGTATGGTACTATATATTTCTGCTGTTGTCCTCTTGTAGCGGCACCTAGATGATGCATGAATGGTGGTGGTTCAATTGCTACGAGTCCGTTGATTATCCGGTACATCATAATGGCCTTGGTTCTCAAACGACGTTGCTGGAGTGTGTCCCAATTCAGGTGATTCAGTATTGTTGTAACACTGCTGGTTGTGTTGTAGTTGCCAGTAGCAAACCTAGCTGCTCTCCGTTGGACTGATTCTAACTTGTTGATGTTACTCTGGGTATGAGGTGCCCAAACGGAACTGGCATATTCTAGTTGCGGTCGAACAAAGGTGGTGTAGCATTTAGTCCTGATGTTTGCTGGACAGCTTGACAGATTTTGACGTAGGAAGGCTGAAGTGTTGTTTGCCTTTCTACATACGTTGTCAATATGGTTGTTCCATGACAAGTTCTGACTGATGGTAATACCCAGATATTTTCCTTTAGATGTTATGTTCAGTTCCTTCCCATGAATGTAGTACGATGATGGTATGATCTTACGCTTGGTGGTTATGCGTATAATTTCACATTTATCAGGATTGAAGTGCATCTGCCAGTCACGCTCCCAGTCTTGTAGGTTGTTAAGGTCGTCTTGAAGAGATGTTGTGTCTTCGTTGGTTTTGATGTATCGGTATAGGAGACAATCATCAGCGAATAATCTTGCATTGCTGTTTACTTTACTAGGTAGGTCATTGATGTATATAAAAAACAGCAGTGGTTCGAGGACTGTCCCTTGGGGTACTCCAGAGGTGACGGGTGCTGGATCAGATGCCACGCCTTCTACGATCACCCTCTATGTACGGCCTGCTAGAAAGCTCTTAATCCAGTTCAAGGTCAATCCACGGACTCCGTAATGATGGAGTTTAGCTGCAAGTTGTTCGTGAGACACCTTATCAAAGGCTTTAGAAAAGTCTAAAAGGATAGCATCGATCTGAGTTGAACTGTCAATGCCTGATGCCAGGTCTTGAATGGTGGTAATTAGCTGTGACTCACACGAGCGTTTCTTACGGAAGCCATGTTGGTAGTCAGTCAGGATATTTTGATCTTCGAAAAACTTCATGAGATGACTATGAATGATGTGCTCTATGACCTTGCAACATACGGAAGTTAATGAAACCGGTCGATAGTTTGCTGGTTTGCTTTTATCTCCCTTTTTAAAGATAGGTGATACATTAGCCAATTTCCAGTCTTCAGGTGTTTGGCCATGTGTACTTGAAAAGTTTTTTTCTTGGAAGCTGAACCACTTTTGTTAAAATATAAGAGCATTTTAGTCAGATTAAAAAAAAAATAAAGTGGATATCTATTTTTTAATTTGGATGGGGTGTTGAATTTTTTGTTACTTGATTTTAGTGCGGAATGCATATAATTTTTTTTGGGAAAAAACAACTTTTGCATGTCTTCTTTCATAAACTGAAAACCAAATTTGATTACCAATTGTAGTTTTGTTTTAGTAGTATGTTTTTCTATATGACTACCCTATGGAAAATGCATTGTAAATAATTGCACTCTTGTAACCTATAGACAGCATCAGCATCTGCCATAGTTTTCAAAGGGAGGTAACTCAAATTCTATGTGTATAACTAACACACGGAGCCAAACGCGGTTGACCGGAAGCGATGACAACATTACGATTCGAGCGCCAACACATTACACAAAAAATCACGACTTCAGACGCTTATCCCGGCTTATCCCACCAATTTTACCGGGATTTCAGCAGGATGCCGATGGGATCCTGTTTTCATTTTCTCTTGGGCTAATCTCTGGCTTATTTGACCATATTAACCCCAATCACCTGGATATGACTAATAAAGTACTCAGAGTGGTTTTAAAAACATTTAATTAATAGAAGTTCTACTAAATTAATCATTTGTGACATATTAATAGTTTGCATTTTCTTATTTCAGGATTTTTTAGGAAGGATAGAATGTACATTAGGAGAAATCATGGGATTAGGTGGAAAACTTAGTAAGAAGTTAGAGTAAGTATTTTTATTTGAAAAAAATCTAATATTGTTGCAGTCAGTTTTATTGGTTGAATAAAAAACAGAGTATCTCGTGAAAACCACCGAAACTGGCAAGCGGTATCACATAAAGTTTTATAGAGAGTGTTTTATTACTTTAAAAACAACTACCTCTACTCTTTTATTTTGAGAAGATATAGTAGTATTATTGGGAAATTTCGAAATGGTCACAATTATACTAGATATGAAGTAGGTATACAGGAGACAACATCCAGAAATTCCAGAAAGTAACCCCACATGCACAACCTCAGTCACAAGACACTGTTTTATTTATTTATCAATAAAAACAATCCATGCAATCAATGGAAAGAAAAAAATGTCTTGTGTAATATAAGAAGAGAATGATGCCAATGCAAAAATTGGCAAAAATGTAAACAATTTATTTTTTCGTGAACGGTTTTACACTATACAAATAAACTGTGGTATTTTTGGATGTAGGACTACCTAATGCCCCCACCCCCATTTAGTGGCTTGCAGACAACTATGCATGGACAAAAGCCACTTTTGTCATGCTGATGATGAATTTGCTTATCAGCCAAGATTGTGCTGTCCCAACTAAATATCTACATATACAAACAGGGCTCACCAAACCAGGCGAAGTGGGTGACTTCTTTGCCTTGGTTTCAATGAAATTGCTCAATTTCTGTCAAAAAGCGAAGTTTTGATCGCCCTGTCACGGCCTGTCAGTCTTTTCAAGTCCGTATTTTTTTCACCAATAATCACACTTTTTCTTCAATACTCGCATAAAAGGAGCTCCCATGTTCCTGAAATTTTACCCATTCATGGTTTGATGTTCAATATTTTATTCCAAACTCGTTAATTGCATCCTTTTTAGCTCACCTGACCCATCACTTTGCGTCCGTCGTCCGTCGTCCATCGGTTAACATTTCACATTTTAATCTTCTCAGAAACTACTGGGCCAATTGCAGCCAAACTTTGGTGGAATGGTCCTTGGATGGACCCCTTCCAAATTTGTGTCCGGTGATCCCGACTTCAAACCAAGATGGCCACCAAGCTGAAAATAGTAAAAAGGGGAGATGAAATTTCAATTGTCCATTGCTGCTTTAGTATAAGTCAAAATCAGCTCAAATTTTAACTGCAGCTACACAGCCGATTATGCAAATTAGGCATATTTTGTACTTTTCGTCCTTTATTTCAAAAACTATAAGAGATAGATGTTAAGTTTAAGCTGCAAACATGTTCAGCATGTCAAGATCTACATACCCTGCAATTTTGAAGTAAATCCCATTACCCATTTTGGAGTTATTGCCCTTTTTTCATCAAATTTTCAAAATTTTAATACTTTTTGTCCTTTATTTCAAAAACTATAAGAGATAGATGTCAAGTTTAAACTGCAAAAATGTTCATCATGTCAAGATCTACAAAAAAGTTCAACAGTTGAAAATGTCCGACAACTGTGTGAAGAGTTATTCCTCTTGAAATGCATTTTTTTGTTGACTTTTACTGCTTTTGGTTACTCAAATAATCAAAGGGAAGCAACTCTATTACAAAATGTGAAGTAGCAAAAGCTAAATTTTGAGAAGCATTGACATTTATGTTTTTTACAGCAATGTTGATAACCTACATTAAAGGGGAAACCCCTTGCCCAAATTTTTTTGGAGAGGGGGTCTGCAATGAGTGCTACATTTGTTATTTTTTTTATCAAGTTTTATTGACTGATGTTGTTATACCCAGGTGAGCTATACAGGCTCCTGGGAGACTCTAGTTAAGATCATTGTGCAGCACGTCCGTTTTGTAAAAGGTAGGGGAACATGCGGTAGTGGGGAGAGAAACGTTAAAATTTGGATCGATTTTCGGAAGTCTCCCAGATTTTCCCTCACTTCGCCCTTAAATCAAGAGAGAGAGAAGTTAAGTCACCCTGTTTTTACTATGTGTGGTGAGCCCTGTACAAAATTCATATAAAAGTGAATAAAAAAAGTGATTGCATATTTATACATGTAAATGTATGTTACTCTATTTTTACGTAACAGAAATAATATACAGTAAAACTTGCTTATAACGAATTTGTGGGGACAGCCAAATTTATTTCGTTATAACCGTAATTCGCTATATTGATATAGCGAACTTAGTTATAACATAAAACGAATTCGTTATATATAATCATATGCAAATCAAGTCATTTTATTTCAATCGAATGCAAACATAGATACATGGACTATAGCAAAAAATCTTGAATGGAAGACTGTTTTTGTTTTTTGGTAAATATATTTTCAATCTTTGTCAAGTATTTAAAAAAAAATTCATCAACATTGTCATATGTTTCTAACGTACGGCGGGCAGTGTCAAGTGCAAGTAAACTATCTGCATTTGTCGGAACGTCATTTAGTACAGGATCATCAACACTTTCTGAATTTTCAACATCCGTGTCCTTATTTAATAGAGAGTTTACAATATCATCATCAGACCTCATTTCAGTTACAACTACATTGTTGTCAACAGCAACAACTTCCTCCAATGTGACCCCGATTTTGCCTAGTGTATTACGAATGTCTACGAGGCACGATAAGGGTAGTTTGTCATCGTCACTACCAGACTCACTATCATCGATATTTGTCAGTTCGTTTTTAAATCCAGCCTTTTGAAAACATCGTAAGTGATACTTGTCGCCAAGAGGAATACAACAATCGTATTGTTTTTATTGGGAAATAAAGGTGTTTTTTTTTTTTATCAAACATAATTGTACTTAATCTCCTGTAAAAACAAGTGTATTTTGGTTTTCCAATTTTTAGGCCCCTTGTACAACTGATGAGAGATTATTTCTCGAAATGTGCATCTTGTACACCAGACCCGGTATCATAAGATTTTATTATTAAGAAATTAATTAGTGTTGGGTAGATCATAGCTTGTCTGTAATTAGTGTTAAATTGATTAATGAATGTCCAATTGTTTATTTACGACTTGTGAAAATGCAAACAATATTAAATTTACAATTTTATGACAATAAAAATTAAAAATTATTTTATGATCACTAATTAAGAGAATAAACAGTAATCATCTTTTTGATTTTTATTTGTCAACAAAGTACGACAGGCATACTATTTAAGGTAGCACTATACAAATTTTTTTTCCCTCCAATCTTCCATCTGAAAACAGCTGTAACTTTCTAAATATTACATCAAAATTAACAAATGAGGTACCATTTGAAAGAGGAAAGATATATATTTCCACTGATTATAATATTATGATTATGCAACAATTACATAATCAATTATTATGCAATTAGTTGCAAAATCTTGATGTGTGCACTTGACCAAAATTAGCTGTTTCATGTTTATTCAAATGGTAAAACTTTTTACAATTTCTTAATCAACACAGCATGACCTCCAAAACCGTGTCTCAGATTTTTCCTGTGAAATTGCAATCTCTCTTAAAGCCCCATTATGTGTATACAGCCTGACTTCATAAGATTTCACCAACTTTAATTGTGTGTAGAATTTGTTCTATTAATTCTATCAGAAATCTGAGACACGGTTTTGCAGATAATAGGTCCAAGAACAACATATACCAAAACCAAGCCTCTAGGGGTACCAATGCAGGAGCTAATTTCATTTAAAGTCGACATTTTGTGTCAAATATTGTAGTGGAAAAATCCCAAAAGTTGTAATTTTCCTCTTGGTACCCCATTTTCTTGAATAAAAGTCACTAATGTGCCATGGGAACACTTCAGGATTGACATTTAATCATAAATCAACAATGATTTGACCAGAAAGGTAGAATTTCTTCACACAAACTCTAAATATAGCTGGAAAATGCACACCCTGTGCAGTAAATACATGAAATTGGAGGGAGAAGTTACATCACTCTGACCTAGCTTGAGGTTTAACTGCCTACTGATAAGGTCAAAACTCCACCTCCACTGACCAGACTGAACCACTAATTATAACAGGAATCACCTGGAACCTTAGTTTGCTCATTATGTGTATTCTTCCCTTTTAGTTGGATTTTACTAAATGAAAATTATACATTAGGTATTTTGAAATAAATTCCATTGCAAATAACTAATTTATTTCTTTTGGTATTGATGAAAAGTTAGCTACATCCATGCTGCTTTCCCCTTCATTTAATGGAATCACCTCTTATCTCAAGTATTACTGGCCAGTGGTCATAAAACTATCAAATTATCCAATAGATAAACAATTAAGGACTGCCCACTTGTTTTTATCATCTCTGATTCAAGCACATGTGTTTGTTTACAAAACTAATTAAAAGTAATGCTCATTAATGGTACATCATATCTGAATTATTTTTTCACCTGTGTATCAAGAATATTATAATAAAATAAAAATTGATTAACAAAAATTTTGATGAAAAAATATCAATTTTTGTATAGTGCTACCTTAAGCCAGTGGCAAATACAAATCAATATAAAAATACCGATTATTAATAGTAACAAAACGTTTAGATTTTAACTTCGTACTATCTGTGGAAAAAATATATAGATTTGACTTTTGAGGGACAAAAAAAAATGTTCGTTGTAACCGTTAATTCGTACTAACCGAATTCGCTATAAACACACATTTCAATATAGATTTATTAAGCAGTTGGTCGGGGAATAGAAATTAGTTCGTTGTAACCGTAAATTCGCTCTAAACGTGTTCATTATATTCAAGTTTTACTGTATTGTAATTAGGAAGAACTTATTTTTTTTACATAATATGCACATGTCACCTTAACTTAATTTTAGTTTCATGATACGTTGATATTCGTGATTGTATGGTAGTTGGATTTACAACTACCTGTGCAATCAGTCACACATGTGATTTGCAGGGGCAGACGAGATCTCTGTTTTAACACATGTTGATATCTGTATGTTATTTTGAGTACCACTGAATATTGCATGAATTTAGAATTTTAAAAGTAGTGTTAAATGAATAATATACAGATCAAGTTTGTTTTTGCAATTTTTTCTCAAAAGACAACATTTCATGTAACATATCTCGGGTGGGCAAGTGCAAGCTTCCTGTAGCATATTTTTTCTCTTTAACCTTTTGCCAATGGACAAAAGTAACATTAAATATTCAGATTTACAAGCCAGATAATGATTGTAGCAATACTCAAAAAATATTTTTTCTGCTGGTCAGATCATTTTAATGGGAAATATTATTGTCTCCCTATATCGAATTTTGTAAAAGGACATAAGCCTCGTTTGTTAGTTCACCTGGACCAAAGGTCCATGTGAACTATTGTCATCACTTGGCGTCCGTCGTCTGTAGTCTGTCGTCTGTAAACTTTTCACATTTCAAACTTCTTCTCCGAAACCACTTGGCCAATTGGAACCAAACTTAGCAGGAATGTTCCTTGGATGGTCCTCTACAAAATTTCTGTTTTTCGTTCCAGTCTGATATTCAACATGGCTGCCAGGTCCAATAATATGCTCTGATTGGCTGAAATTTCAAAGATCTTCTTCTCTGAAACTAATGACCTGACTGAACCCAAACTGTAAATGAATGATCATTGGAATATCCTTTACCAAGTGTCTGTTTTTTATGCCGATCGGAAATCCAAGATGGCCACCACCGCAGGACATAGATTAACATTGGACCCTATGGGAAAATGTTCAAATGCCTTCTTCTCAGAAACTACAAATATGATTAAAGCCAAACTGTACATGAATGTTCATTGGATGGTCCTCTACAAACTAGGTTTTTTGTTCTGATATGAAATTCAAAATGGCGGCTACGGCAGGACTTAGATTAACATTGGACCCTATGGGAAAAATGTTTCAAAATGCTTCTTCTCTGAAACCACTTGGACAATTGAAACCAAACTACCCAGGAATGATCATTGGAAGGTCCTCTACAAAGGGTCTGTTTTTTATGCCGATCGGAAATTCAAGATGGCCGTCACTGCAGGACGTAGATTAACATTGGACCCTATGGGAAAATGTTCAAATGCCTTCTTCTCAGAAACTACAAATATGATTAAAGCCAAACTGTACATGAATGTTCATTGGATGGTCCTCTACAAACTTTAGGTTTTTTGTTCCGATATGAAATTCAAAATGGCGGCTACGGCAGGACTTAG
>MJUT01005443.1:181019-205876 GCA_002080005.1 Gigantidas platifrons
ACCGGTACCTAAACTGTGCATCAATCATTGGAAGGTCCTTTATAAATTTTTTGTTTTTTATGTTGATCGAAATTCCAAGATGACTACCACTGCAGGACATAGTTTTTACATAGGACCAATTGGATCTGTTTATATCCAGGTGAACGATACAGGCCTCTGGTTAGGAATAAGAGCCTCTACAAGTTGTCTTTTATGGAGTAATACACTTATTTATTAGGAATAAGAGCCTCTACATGTTGTCTTTTATGGAGGAATACACTTATTTATTAGGAATAACAGCCTCTACATGTTGTCTTTTATGGAGTAATACACTTATTTATTAGGAATAAGAGCCTCTGCAAGTTGTCTTTTATGGAGTAATACACTTATTTATTAGGAATAACAGCCTCTGCAAGTTGTCTTTTATGGAGTAATACACTTATTTATTAGGAATAAGAGTCTCTACAAGTTGTCTTTTATGGAGTAATACACTTATTTATTAGGAATAAGAGCCTCTACATGTTGTCTTTTTTGGAGTAATACACTTATTTATTAGGAATAAGAGCCTCCGCAAGTTGTCTTTTATGGAGTAATACACTTATTTATTAGGAATAAGAGCCTCTATAAGTTGTCTTTTATGGAGTAATACACTGATTGTCCCCCGACGCTTCGTCGAAGGGGCTATATAAATGGGTGTCGTCCGTCCGTCCATCCGTCCGTGGGCTTTTTGGTTTCCAGATGATAACTTGTGAATGAAAAGTCAGATTGAAGCTAGGTGTGGTATGTAAGTATATCTTATGAAGAACTAGGTCAAGTTCGATAATGACAATTTTTCGACTATTTTTACTAGAGTTATGCCCCTTTTTATACCTCAAAATTGCTAAATATTTGGTTTCCAGATGATAACTTGGGAACAAATAGTCAGATTGAAACTAGGTTTGGGATGTAAGTGTATCTCATGAATATCTAGGTTAAGTTTGATAGCGATCATTTTTCGACAAATCTTACCAGAGTTACATCCCTTTTTATACTTCGTCCGTGTGTCCCAAATTGGTTTCCAGATGATAACTTGTGAATAAAAAGTCAGATTGAAGCTAGGTGTGGCATGTAAGTGTATCTTATGAATATCTAGGTCAAATTCGATAATGACAATTTTTCAACAATTTTTACTAGAGTTATGCCCCTTTTTATACCTAAAAATTGCTAAATATTTGGTTTCCAGATGTTACTTGGGAACAAATAGTCAGATTGAAAGTAGGTTTGGTATGTAAGTGTATCTCATGAATATCTAGGTCAAGTTTGATAGCGATCATTTTTTGACAAATCTTACCAGAGTTACATCCCTTTTTATTCTTCAAAATTGCTAATTTGTTGGTTTCCAAATTATAACTTGTGAACAAAAAGTCAGATTGAAACTAGGTTTGGTATGTAAGTGTAACTCGTGAATATCTAGGTCAAGTTCGATAATGATGATTTTTCAACAAATCTAACCAGAGTTACTCCCCTTTTTTTTAACTTCAAAATGGTCCTTGGGTGGTCCGCTTTCAGAATTATTTAAGTCAGGTGAGTGATACAAGCTCACCTGAATCTCTAGTTTACAGTAGTTTCAAAATTTAATCTTACGATATAACCTTGGCGTCGGGGGACCAGTGGCCAACGGCCTTTTATTTGTTAGGAATAAGAGCCTCTACATGTTGTCTTTTATGGCGTAATACACTTATTTATCAGGACTAAGAGCCTCTGCAAGTTGTCTTTTATGGAGTAGTATACTTATTTATCAAGACCAAGAGCCTCTACTTGTTCTTTTAAGGATTTGATTTGATTTATTGTGTTTAACGCCACTTTCAGCAATATCACAGCTATATCATGGCGACCAGTTTTAGTGGTGGAAGAAGCCGGAATACCCGGAGAGAACCACCCCGACCATGGGCAAGCAACTGGTAAACTTTATCACTTGCGGCTGCGAGTATAGTGCACCCTTTTTGTAATTTACAAAGTCGGGTGCGAACCCACGCCGTATTGGTGATAGGCTTGTATGAGTAATCCAACTACCTAACTCATTGAGCCATCTGGGCCAATTCAGTTTGATTGATATGATTCAAAGAGGTGTCAATTACAGAAATATTTTATACAAATTACAATGTATAAGACCTGCCTTAATGGTCACCAATGCAACAAAGTCTTATATAAACTGGTAAGTAAAACTGTATTAAAGAGAAATGTATACTGTCCATGAAAATTGATGCTTATTTAACACACAAATAGAGAAAGGGAATTCTTAAATTGACTGAATAGATTGCTGAAGGAATTTTAAAATTAACTCGGTTTGAAAATATTTTTTGTGTTTAAATTAGGAGATAACTGTATTGTATTTGAAAATTTCACGGCATCAATTGGAGATTTGATGGTTGCAAATTGAGTTGACTGGCGACGCGTCAGCGGAGCCAGTAAACGGATATTTGCGACCATTAAATCGACAATTGATGCCATGAAATTTCAAATACAATACAGTTATCTCCATTCTAATGTAATCGTGTAGGATAGACATACATACATCATATATGTATATTTCCGTATTATTGACAAGATGACATAAGTGGTAATCAGCTAAAATAAAAAAAAATATTTCATGCTATTTCAACCGTGGAATTGGTGAAAATTATACCATTAAATCGACAATTGATGCCGTGAAATATTCAAATACAATTCAGTTATCTCCATTCAAATGTAATCATGTGTATTGCTACATTGTTGACAAGATGACGTAAGCGGCAATCATCTAAAATATCTCATGATTTTCAACCGTGGAATTGATACCATAAAAATTACAGCATTGTCCAATCACAAACCAGGGATATTAAACAACTACATTAGAATGGATAATATATGCATTATACCTGTGCAGTATAGTATATTTTGTCAATCTGTTTTCAGTCAGAGGAGAAGAAGTGAGTTCATGTAAGGTAAGTATATAATATGTTTGGTAAAAAGTGAACTCTCATAGCATAGACTGTTATTATGCACAGTTGGTGAAAAGATTGCTCTTAGACTACAGACAATGTTCTTTGTACAATGACTCTTTGAATGAGAACAAACTAGTTTTGTACGTGCAGTGATAAAAAATAAATAGTTTTTCTCAATATAAACCATTACCATATCAAAATAGAGGAATATGTGTGTTGTAATTTTCCTTAAATGAGAAATTTTTCCTGCACCTTGATTCATATTAATTATTAGTATTTTTTTTGGCAAGAAAAGGATTATCAGGTCCATATCAGATGAGCTCGAATCCTTGTTACTAATAATTTTTTTATCGGTAATTTCACAATTTTAACACAGCTTTGTGATTTTTTTTGTTGTGTTTTGACCTTTTTTTTTTAATGAAAGGTTTAGTGACGTCATGTTACAGGCTCCCAGATTAACTTTTTGTGCATAATAGCCAACTGGGCTACTGAAATTTTGAGACTGCTAGCCCAAATTAAAAAGCATTAGCCCAGGTGAAAATGACCAGGGCCGTTAGGGGGGGTTGGGGGGTTTATTACCTCCAAGAAAATGTTGTCATTTTTATGCCAAATGCTGAATTTTACACACATTTTTGAAAGAAATAAAACTAGTTGAAAAAGTGGATTTTCCCCATTATATAAACATTTGGTACATTTTTCTTGATTTAAAAAAAAATCAACTACCAGAATAGTAGTATGGTCTCATTATCTTAATTTGTGTGAGTTGCAAATAGAAAATAAATAAATAAATAATACACAGAAATCCTTCCGTAAATTCCGTAAGCTTTACGACCGCACTGGTATGTTTTGAACATGGAAATTTACCGAAATTTAGAGTGCTCCTTAGCCAGATAATTATTCTATAAACTACGCATTCTGGTTCCCTGTTTGAAAAACCATAACTGATGTTCCTTTGAGTTAGAAACATTTCAATTGAACAGGTAACAGAAAAAACGATCACGATACAAACGGACAAACAGTAGTTTAGGGATACAGGGCTACTGGAATTTTTAATAGCCAGCTGGGCTATCTTTCTACGTTTTCAAGTCGCCCAGGTGATATTTTGGTTGCCATGGGCGACCGCTAATTTGGACCCCTGCATGACAAATGACCAACAGCTGATAATTTCTTGTATCACGAGTCGGTGGTCAACTGAACGTTGTTACTAAATTTATCGGGTAGTACAGACCCTGGATCGTTTAACTTAACAGATATTTCGTATCGTTTGCGTTTTTCATTCGTTTCGTTTGCGTGTATCGTTCGTTCGTTTTCCGTTCGTTTGCGTTTCGTGCGTGTAATTTATTTTTTCATTTCGTGTATCGTTCGCCAGTTTAATTAGACTAATACACGAAACGAAATACGAACGAATGATACACAAAGCGAACGATACACGAAAAGAACGATACACGATACACGAAACAAACCCACGCTACGATTTCCAGTTTAAAATAATTACTACAATCAAGGATTTATATCCTTGCTACAATTTCAATCTTACTATTACTAAAAAAAAAATTAATTAGAGTGTAAACAAAATTTTACATATACTAACATGTATTTCCTTTATTTACATGTACAAGTAATTTTGTACAATAAGGGAAAAACATATTTAATAAATGCATTTTTTCTATAATTTAGTCTAGGACAAATAAACAAGAAATCATCTACATGTATGTAAGCAAACACCTCTGGCAGTTTCACCTGGGAAATACATGCACTGCAGGTGTGAAATGTCAACTCTTACATTTGTAATTTCATTCTAATTAACAATTATATGACCTTTTGAAGCCACACGCCTCTCGGACAGCTTAACCGAGAAAATAACTGATACACCTATGTCTGGTTGGAATTGTCAATTCAGAATCCGAATAATTATAAATATTAATTCTGTATAATTATATAATTATATAAATATAAATTCTGTATAATTATATAATTAAATAAATATAAATTTTGTTTAATTATATAAATAGAAAGTCATATTTGGAAGTATTATATGAGATTTAAAATTTAATCATAAATATAATTATGCCATATAATTATTAAACACATTGGTAATATAAACTATTTAATATAAATTGTATTATCCTATTACTTTACCGACTAATTTATCATTTATATAAATAACTTGCTTATAAAATATAAGATTACAGAAGTTAATCACATCAATTTGCACAAAAGTCATTCAAATAATAACACGATACTATTCGTGTATCGTGCATTTGTTTCGTGTATCGTTCGTGTATCGTGCGTTCGCTTCATGTATCGTGCGTTCGTTTCGTGTATCGTGCGTTCGTTTCGTGTATTGTGCGTTTTTCGTGTCGTTCGTGTGAAGCGTTTGTTCGTTTTCCGTTCGTTTCGTTTGCGTTTCGTGCATAGTGTAAACTTATACGATCCAGGGTCTGTAAAGATCAAAGGAAACTAACAAATTACCGATAAAACAATTTATCTAGCCAGTTTGATAACACAGTCACTGGAACCCTAGAAATGATTTCAGACAATCATATGCATATACAGTCAAACAAACCTGCTAGAGTGACCACCTCTATTAAGCAATAACTTGTATCATTTGACCTTAATTTTAATTTGTCATCACAGTTCATTTCATATTAATTATACCCGTATTAAGTGGCCATATGTCTTAATTAACCTTCAATCTTCTTTGTGACATTTTAAGCGGCTGTTTTAAAAATGGCCAATTTTCAAATTTTAGCCAATGATCATTTTCTTTTTTTTTATTAATTTGAATTTGCAACAATTATATTTGTTTCTTTTGTTATTACATAGACAAAAAAACTCAGCTTAATTGGAATTTCACTACTAGTACATTTCTATTTTTTGGTATTTAAATGAACCTGGAGATCACACAGTTTGATATTATTTGATTCCAACAACTATAAAAATTAAAATAAACCACCCTCGATAATACTAATTCATGTAATAACAATTTTAAATATTGTTTCAATAAACTGTATTACGATTGTAAACATTTGATTGTTATAATTATTAGCTCATCTGACCCGAAGGGTGGTTCCCTTTCAAAATTGTGTCCGACAATCCCCCCGCCAACCAAGATGGCTGCCGTTACTAAAAATAGAAAATTCGGCAAAAAAATCACTTAAAAATGATCTTCTCTGAAACTGCTGGGCCAATTGGGCCCAAACTATGGTGGAATGGTCTTCAGATGGTCTTCTTTGAGAATTGTGTCCGACGACCCCGGCCGCCAACCAAGATAGCCGCTGTTACTAAAAATAGAAAATTTGGCAAAAAACACTTAAAAATTATCTCCTCTGAAACTACTGGGCCAGTTGGGCCCAAACTATGGTGGAATGGTCTTTAGGTGTTCATCTTTCAGAATTGTGTCCAACGACCATGGCCGCCAACCAAGATTGCCACCGTTACTAAAAATAGAAAATTCAGCAAAAAATCACTTAAAAATGATCTCTTCTGAAACTGCAGGGCCAATTGGGCCCAAACTATGGTGGAATGATCTTTAGGTGATCCCCTTTCAGAATTCTGTCCAACAACCCCGGCCACCAACTAAGATGGCTGCCATTACTAAAAATAGAAAATTCGGCAAAAAATCACTTAAAAATTATCTCCTCTGAAACCGCTGGGTCAAATGGGCCCAAACTATGGTGAAATGGTCTTTAGATGGTCCCCCTTCAGAATTATATCCGACAACCCCGCCGGCCAAAGAAGATTGCGGCCATTGCTAAAAATAGAAGATTCGCAAAAGTTCACTTAAAAACTATCTCCTCTGAAACTGCTGGGCCAACTTTGAGCCAGGTGAGCGATTACAGGCTCCTAGGAGCCTCTAGTTGTAAAGTGTAGGCTTGGCTTGGTACAATCAGCGAAATTTGTCTCTGGGTCAATAATCGTTCTTTATTAATCATAATTAACGGTTAATAATCAAGCCACAGCTGAAAGTAATGACTAATTAACACAAATTATGACAAGTTTATCCCTCTACCTGTAATCGTTAAGAAAACAATGATCTGTCGGTAATCTTATATTTATCACACTTTGCTCTAAGCACATTCAACCGTAATGTACATTTTTTTGTACACTTGTGAATTAATTATGATGTTCGAGTTTGGCATGGTAAAACTAGTGATTTTATTATTGACGGGACCATTTATTGAGTTCGACTGTTCGAGGGAAAGGTTTTTTTTTACTTAGAAATATAAGGAAAATTGATGAGACTTTCAAAGCAGTTTGAGCCATCTATAGTATTTGACCCATCCGAGTTCGAGGGACCAAGGTTTGACTGTAAATTGTTTCAGGCTCAGTGCCTTTTTCTAGTTTTGCAGAGGAAATGAGCTATTTAACTTTGTTTACCTTTAGACATTTTGAAAATGTATGAATTAAAATGCAGAATGGAATCATTTGATTAATATCTGTATTGTTTAAAACCACATATTTTTTTAAAAATTCAAATAAACCTTTCAAAATTCTTACAAATTGTATTATTATTATTTTTTTTTAATTATTTTTTTCTTCATTTTATGTGTTTACATCTTGGCTATACACACGACCAAAGCTGAAAGCGATCCAACATTATTCACTCGATCATAATCAGATATGATACTTAACCAAGAAGTACAAAGCTGAAATTTTAGCTACGTTTGAAAACTTTTCCCGGATTGACATTGACACAAAAACAGTCTCATAATGGGCCATTGACTTAATTTTGTGGCCATACTGGCGAAACAATATTTTTAAAACATGCCAGATACTTTATGAATGTGGGAAACTGCACGATCTAGAATGAGCTCTGTATGTATTAGTTGTGAAATTAACCCTATTTCACAAAAGTAAAAAGTGACCAGGATGGTGGTGTGTTTTCTTTGAATCTCGTGACCAACATCCGAAATGATAACTTCTTATTTTAGCTCTTATTTTTATGCAATTTGCCATCGCTTGGCATCTGTTGTTCATCCGTCATATGTCGTATACTTTTACATTTAAATCTTCTCCTCTGAAACTTTTGAGCCAAATTAAGCCAAAGTTGGCTGGGATGGTTCTTAGGTGGTCCCCGTTCAGAAATGTGTCCAACAGCCCCGCCCTCCATTCAAGATGCCTTCTGTTTCTAAAAATATATAAATTTCTTCAATTGTCCATTGCTGCTTTATTATTGCCTCGCCAACGAAGTTGCGAAGGGATATGGTAATGCTACCGTCCATCCGTCCATCCTTCCTTCCTTCCGTCCGTCTGTCCGTCCTTCCTTCTGTCCGTCTGTCTGTCCGTCCTTCCTTCCGTCCATCCATAACATCCTTGTGAACACTCTAGAATCAACATCCTTCAATGGATTTTGACCAAACTTGGTACATACTTAGTCCTTAGGAGAGTCTGGAACCCTATTGATTTGCAAGGTCATAGGTCAAAGGTCAAGGTAACGGTCTAATTTTTACCCTGTAACATCCTTGTGAACACGTCTCTAGAATCAACATCCTTCAATGGATTTTGACCAAACTTGGTACATACTTAGTCCTTAAGAGAATATGAAACCCTATTGATTTTCAAGGTCATAGGTCAAAGGTCAAGATCACCAGGTCAAATTTTTAGGCGAGGTGATACGCCACGCTTTGCGTTGCCCTTGTTATAAATCAAAAAGAGGCAAATTAAGCTAAATTTAGCTGTGATGGTCCTTGGTGGTCCCCTTTCAAAATTTTATCCAACACCCCCACCTTCCATTCAAGATGGCGGTTGTCAATGAAAACAGAATTACTTTGCCTTTGCTGCTTTATTACAATTCAAAATGAGCTCAAATTTTAACTGCAGCTACATGGCATTGAGTAGTTCAACATTCCTTCCATTGTTTTCATCAAATTTATACCAATTGGGCATATTATGAAAAAAAAATCACATCATATCTTCTGAAAATCTAGACTTGATTGAACATCAATTGTATGAATGACAAGATGAGCAATACAGGCTCAGGTGAGCCTCTAGTTTAACACATCTATTAATGACAAGATGAACAATACAAGCTCAGGTGAGCCTCTAGTTTAACACATCTATTAATGACAAGATGAGCAGTACAGGCTCAGGTGAGCCTCTAGTTTAACACATCTATTAATGACAAGATGAGCAATACAGGCTCAGTTGAGCCTCTAGTTTAACACATCTATTAATGACAAGATGAGCAGTACAGGCTCAGGTGAGCCTCTAGTTTAACACATTTATTAATGACAAGATGAGCAGTACAGGATCAGGTGAGCCTCTAGTTTAACACATCTATTAATGACAAGATGAGCAGTACAGGCTCAGGTGAGCCTCTAGTTTAACACATCTATTAATGACAAGATGAGCAATACAGGCTCAGGTGAGCCTCTAGTTTAACATATCTATTCTAATTTATAGGAATCAGCAATGTTGCATTTTTCTGCAACCAAGTTGGACAAGAAGGATTTTCTGGGAAAGTCAGATCCATTTCTTATATTCTATAAGGCAAATGAAGATAACAGGTTAGTTTAATGGATATATATAAGAATTGCTTGCAAGATTTTGTTAAATACATGTTTTGGATTTTGGAACTCAGTATTCAGTATTTTTTTTTGGTATTGTAATCAATATTTTATTTCATCATCTTCTTATACAACATGATGCAACATAATTACAATAAGATACTATATCTAAAAGATTGCATGTAATAAGCACAAAATTATAAGTTTATTCCCTAATTCAATTGCAGTGCCAAAGCAATATTTCTCCAGTTTTCTTTTATCTGATTTGCCTTTGTCTTGGGTAGGAGATAACATGAAGCTAAATCAACATTTTTATAATTTTTCAGCATAGTGTGGTAACCCTCCACAGTGGGTAATGAATTCTTAATTTTACATGCATACAGATATTTCTTAACCAATAAACTGCAAATATTGACACACTGTGGAAGATCACCAGAGTAGCAATTAAACAAACACACAAAAGGGTCCATATCTAACTTCAAATTCAAGGATTTTTGAGGATATGATGCTAAGCTGATCCAAATGTTTTTAGCATATTGACACTCCCAAAAAAGATGTTCAATTTTTTCAATAGCATCATTACAAAAAGTGCATAATGCTGTTTCAGACATTTCGTCAAGAGGTGGTTTGTAAAAATAATTCTGTGATTTATTTTAAACTGAAAAGACTGCATTTGAGTATCATTTAACAAATAAAAAGTCGAAGAGTATACATTTTCCCATTCTTCTTCTGAAACTTCTTTTCCTAAGAATAATTTCCATTTGTTTTGACTTTTTAATGGTTTTTCGGCTATTTTTTCAATCAATATCCTATAGAAATATTTTGTTGGCTTTTCTATAGACTTTAGAAGGTTTATATATTTATTATTAACTTCTTCAAAAGGAGTCGAATTTAGAATAGTTTGTCTCCACTCTTTTGGTAATGCGTTAATGAGTCCATGAAAATCTATGAAATTAACATTTAAATTATACTTATTGTTAAATAAATCCTTCTAAAGTCATCAATCCACCATCCCTCTCCATTAGATCGTTAATAAAAAAAACTCCCTTTTTGCACCATTTTTTTCGAAAAACCTGTTTACTTGCCACCTTTATCTTTGGATTATACCAAAGGTGTTGGATAAGAGCATTTTCGGGGGCTGTGTGGTTATTGTCGTTGATGTCTGCCGAAACATTTATTATATCCTGCGAAAATTTGGTAAAACGGTTTTGAACTTTATTTAAAGCGGGTTTTGAAAACATCCAGAAATTGTCTCCTCCCAAATTCTCTACTTTGTCGAGAAACAAGGATTTCCAACCAGCATGATTTAATGGATCGAGAAGTTTTTTCACCCAAGAAAACTTTAGAGCATGACAAAATGACAGAATATGAGGCATTTATATACCTCCATGACTGAAATCGTCTATCAATATGTTTCTCTTTATCTTATCTGGTTTACCACTCCATAAACAATTAAAAAATTCTAACTGAATTTCTGAAATAATTTCAAGTGGAGGATCTGGGAGGACTGTTAAGGATTGTACCAAAATAGGTAAGGCTAAAGATTTTAATGCTGTCACCTTCCCCTGTAGTGAAAGATTTCGTAAAGTCCAATTGCCTAGAAGTTTTTTAATCGTTATGATTTTTTCCTTAAAATTATCAGCCCAAAATTCTGTCTTATTTAAATCATATATTATTCCCAAAACTTTGCATTTTCCATCAAAATTCCATCTGATATTTTTTATTGTTTTAATTGTTTCCACACAGCCCCTTTTTGCCCCAATCCATATCGCTTCTGTTTTGTCAAAATTAGCCCCTAAACCAGAGCAGTCGGAGAAGTAATTGAGCAACTCAAGTGTTACGTTCAGCGATTTTTCATCATCTTCCAAAATTATAGTAGAATCGTCCGCGTATTGACTTATCAAATATTCCGAATTATTTATATGTATTCCCTGTATATCTGGGTGATTCTTGAGTGCTGCACTGAGAAATTCCAAGCATAATATGAATAAATAAGGTGATATTGGATCACCTTGTCGAACCCCCCTACCTAAAGTGAAAAATTCTGAGCAATGGCCATTATTTATAATACAGCTTGAGATGTCTGTGTAAAAAAGTTTTACCCATTTTATAATCGACTCACCAAAACCAAGAAAATTTAAACATTTAAACATGAAGTCCCATTTCAGGGAATCAAAAGCTTTCTCGAAGTCTACAAGAAGCAGTAAACCTGGTATTTGCTCTTCTTCCGTTCTCTCTATAATATCTAGGATCAAGCGAGTGCATTCCCCTATATACCTCCCCTTCATGAATCCTGTTTGACTATTACTAATTAACCTTTTAAGCACTGTTTTTAATCTTTGGGCAATAGAAGCCGATCCTATTTTGTAATCTACATTTAATAAAGATATCGGGCGTAAAATAGTTTAACATAGGACCCTATGGGAAATTCACATAAAAACCATCTTGTCTGGAACCAGTAGCTCAATTAGAACCAAACTTTGATGGAATAGTCATTCGATGGTCCTTTTCCAAATTGTGTCCGGCAGTCACGCTCTCCCACCATGATGCCCACCACAGTGCGGTAGCGTTGTTATTGAAAGCAGCTTTGATCCAGGTGAGCGATTACAGGCTCATGGGAGCTTCTGGTTAAAATATTTAAATTTATGTTTTTTATGGCACCCAGAAAAAAAAATGAAATTGTCGATTAAAGTTACTACACACCCATCTTTTGCTAGTTTCTTTGTTTGTGAGATAAAAAATAACTAGTTACCAATAACATAAAACTTTTGAATTCTTATAATTTACACAGTGGATGTCCAAATTACCAAATGACTGCATTTGTCTTTTTTATTTTCAGGTCGGCTGGGGAGGGGGAGGGGTGGTTTGAGGGTGATTATACTTGATTAATTCATTAAAAAAAAAAATAAAAAAAAAAAAAAAANCAGCCTCCCAGCTGTATTGTTAAATTCCTTTAAATTCTGTCCTCCAGTTGTATTCGTTTGATTCTGATTATTCTTTATTTGTCTTAGGAGAAGGGGACGGCGGTATAAGAGAGGATCAGATAATATTACAATTTTTTTCCCAAACATAGCTTTCTATTTTTTACTACCATATAATTTGCTCTATAGTTTCATAATATCTAAGATTTTGATGAATATATTTATTTTTTGTTTTTTTTTACAAACCCTTGAAATTCAATAGAAAAAGGTTGTCACACAAACTCAAACTGTGTTACATTTCTGGCATTTTTGACAACATATTTCGATGAACATTTTTTCTGGAAAGAGATATTTCAATGATATTTTGTGGGCATATAATAATAACACACTGCCTGAAACTGGCATAAGCAGCAATAAGATATTAAAATACAAGGAGCACAACTATGGAAAGGTAAAAGGAAAAGGAGTCATATTTTTTAACTTACCAAATCCAATGTAAACAATCCTTATCACCAAGAAGCTTGGAATTGAGGTGGAATTTTCAAATGCACAGATGATCATATATTTGAGAAGACACTGAAAATAGAGTTATCTCCCATACCCCAGGTCTACACCATTAAATCTTCTTCTCTGAAACCGCTCAACCAAATTAAACCAAATTTAGCTGGGATAGTCTTTGGGTAGTCCCATTTCAAAATTGTGTCTGACAGCCCCACCCTCCATGCAAAATGGCTGCTGTTACTAAAAATAGAACTACCACACTCTCAGATCTACAACTTTCTTATTGTTTGACTTAGGCTACTGATATTTGGCATGTCTCAGGGATGAAAACTAAAATTATGAACCTAGTAGCTTGAGCTGGGCCCCTGAAATTTAAAATCCAGGGGCCCAGAATCAATCTTAGGGGCAGGCATATATATAAAAAAATAATAGAAAGTTACCCTGCTCAAATTTAGTAAATAGTTAAAAAGCTGTCTGAACTGATTTGTTTTGGGTTTTTTTTTTAAAATTCATAACTACCTTGAGGACATCTATTCAATGTAACATTTTTATTTCTGTCTACCTTGACTATTTGAGTCTTGCATACCAGTGATTTTTTATATGCCCCTCCCCCCACCCCTTTTCCTTTTCAAATAAATATTACTGTGCTGTGATCAAATACCACACAAATTGTAATAACTCATTTTTGTGTAATCTTTAGCAGAAGAACGATATCCCTGTCAATTTGTTCAATGGTCCAACTATATATAGCTTTGGAATGAAAATATATCACAAACGTTAATTGCCACTGTCAGTCAAAAACTGAAGAAAGTAAAGGCTCTAATTATCATTTGGCAGACCTCAATTCAGATTGCAACAATTGAGTAAAGCTAAAGTGTCCTTTTGCATTTCAACGAATTTTGAATTGCCAATCTTCACATATATGAACATATTTGATATAAGAACTATGATTTTATGTCACAGAAATGAGAAAAAATAAATTAAAAGTTTGTTTTGTTGAAAGTAGCTTCGGACAAAAAGTTTGGTCAACATTTCCCATAGCACAATACTGCATTGTGTCCCCTTTCCAAAATGGTGCCAAAATGTTGTTTGTTTACGAAAAACAAATACAAATAGTTTTATTTTTCAGACGGAAGCATGTAAATTAAACTGACAAAACATTTGGCATAGTAACAGTTTAATGACTTAAATTAGGCTAACACTCAGGATTAAAACCATTCGCCACCTGGGCTAACACAAATCAATTTTTGGTCGTCCATGTGATTTTTCACTCGCCATGGGCGAGTACTAATTTTCATCCCTGCGTGTCTATTCATCAACATATTTGAATTGACTGTTCATGGTTATTTTTTTTTTATCTGTGACCTTGACCTTTGATCCCAAGGTCAAATTACTGACTACTATGAAAATATTGTATCTTGCTCATAACTTTTTTCTCATTTGGTTTAGACTTTAAATTTTTGGCATGTGGCTAGATTAAACCAAGTTAATTTACCATATCCTATTATATGTGACCATGACCTTTTACTTCAAGGTCAAGTTATTTATAATTTGAAAAGAAAATATTCTATTTCTTGCCATGCTTCTCCAGGTACTCCAGTCAATTAATCCACCAATAAAACTGACCGTCACGATATATTGAAATATTGTTGAAAGTGGTGTTAAACACCATAAACCTAAACCAATCAACATACATATACAAATAGTGGCATCGACCCTGTAATAGTAATAAAAACGTAGATATCAAATTTAGTATGGTACAATGCATTTCAGGAATAACCTTTATCAGGTATGGTCAAAGTCAAAAGATTGAAAAACCAAATAATTTAAAGGTCTTTGTGAGTAAGTAAATTGTCACATACAATGTACATGCGTAGAAAAAAATCCTTTTTTAACAGAATGTTTTTTAACATTGATTCAGCTTTGCTTCTCAAATAAGAATGAAGAACAAAGGTATCAGATCTTGTTATTGGTAGAGACAAATCTTTCTTTGTCAAAAACCATTCGAGATCTAATTATAAATATAAACAGGACTAAATCATTCAAATGTTAGATTTTTTTATCCACAACATATTTGTCCTGGTTAGTGGACGGATGTTTCAACCAAACTATTGGTATTCCAATGGGTATGAATTGTGGTCCACAACTTGCCGATTTGTTTCTACTTCCTTCAAGGGCTTCTCAAGAATAAATATAGACAATAAGCCCAGACCTTCAATTCCAACTTCAGCTATAAAGATGATGTTCTGTCACTGAAAAATTCTCGATTAGGTGATTTTCTACATGATTGCATCTATCCAAATGAGCTTGAAGTTGGAAGGATAATATTGCTACTCAAAAGTCTGCTTCTTATCTTGACCTTCACCTTGCAATCGACAACGGAGGAAGATTAAATATAAAACTCTACGACAGACGTGATAACTTCACTTTTCCAATCGTCAGCTTCCCCTTCATCAGCAGCAATATTCCAGCATCAACAGCATATGGAGATTACATTTTACAACTCGTACGTTATTCAAACAAGAATATGTTGCTCCTAGGTTAAAGTCATCGCTACAAAAATTCTACGGTCGTCATCACAATCTGGTTGCCCATTGACAATGGATCTTTTCCTTTTTACGTAGATGTTTTCTTTGCTCTATCACTGCCAAGACTATTACTGGGCTTGACTGTATATATAAGTACCACAGTGGGTGTCTTATAAAAAGCAGAAACTGCTTACCCTTCGCCCTTGGTTTTTTGGTAGGGTCCGTGTTGCTCATCTTTCTAGTTTTTTTGTGTTGTTCTATTATTTGTCTTTACGTTCCAAGTTTCATGTTGTGTTGTCCGTTATGATTTACGCATAAAAACGATGTTCAGTTCGTCATTAGCTCCAGTTGTTTGTAGAAGGGCTCATGTCTTGTTTACATTATTTGTGTTAGTTTACGTATATTGGTGTCCAGTGTGTTTGTTTTGTGTTTCTTCATCTTGTGTACCCTATGTTGCTAGTTTCTCTGGATTGTCCCTTCGATGTTCTCTAATGTTTATTTTAACACCTCTGATATAGTCATTGATTGAATCAAGCGTGTCTGTGTGTGTATTTATTTTCTCCTAGATAAAAACAGATGGGTTGGAAATTTTGTCATCTTCTCTGCTTTTCCTTTTTATTGCATTCAAATTTTATTATTTCAAAATTCTATTTTTACTTTTTATTCTGGGTCTACTTGTATTTCCATAGCAATGATTCCATATTTGTAAATTTAATCAAATACTTATGCTAATTTGATTTTTTCAGTTACACAGCTGCACATAAAACAGAAGTGATAAAGAATACTTTAAATCCAACATGGCGACCATTTACAATACCACTAAGGACCTTATGTAATGGGGATTATAATAGGTAAAATTTTTATTGCAGTTTGATAGTTAATTAGGAGATAACTGTATTGTATTTGACAAATTCACGGCATCAATTTGAGATTTGATAGGTACAATTTGAGTGTACTGGCGATGCGAAAGCAGAGCCAGTAAACGGATATTTGCAACCATTAAATCAGCAATTGATGCCATGAAATTGTCAAATACAATACAGTTATATCCATTCTAATGTAATCATGTGTATAGATGTGTATTGCCACATTATTGACAAGATGACGCAAGCGGTAATCAGCTAATATTCTAAAAATATCTCCTGCTATTTCAACCAGTTAATTGATACCGTGAAAATTACAACATTAAATCGACAATTAATGCCGTGAATTTTCAAATACAATACAGTTATCTCCATTCTAATGTAATCATGTGTATAGATGTGTATTGCCACATTATTGACAAGATGACGTAAGCGGTAATCGGCAAAAATTCTAAATATATCTCATTGATATTTCAACCGTGGAATTGATACCTTGAAAATTACAGCATTGTCCAATCACAAACTAGGAATATTAAACAACTACATTAGAATGCTTCATCTACTGTGAATAACTGGGGTAAAACAAGACTCATTTATCCATAACAGTTGTCTTAAAAATTCACTTTTGTCATTAAGAAAAATCTTAAGCTCAATGAAGCAAAAAGTAACAGAATCTGATGAAATTCACAGTCTTACTTTGGGACATGAGACTAATGATAAAAATTACTAGTTTACTTACTGGTATGAAATATACTAGACTGTCTGAAAGTCCAGTCAGATATTAAATAAGTGTCCTGAGGCTAGCGGTAAAAATTATTAAATGACAATAGGATGGATGAATGTTGTTTAATTATCCCAAATGAGCAATTTTGTGGATATATTATGTCAAGAACAAACTGCATTTAGATAAGATGATAACGATATATGCTTTGCATTAGACAAAATACTTATTTGAATTTTTGTAATCCTAACTCACTGAAACAGCAGGTTGAATTTTGAAAGTCGTTACTCACTGAAACAGCAGGTTGAATTTTGAAAGTCGTTAAAGTCACTCACTGAAACAGCAGGTTGCATTTTTAAAGTCACTCACTGAAACAGCATACCTGTTAACCCTCCCGCATTTCGCGGGAGACTCCCGCTTTTGAGCTCAGCCTCCCGCAAAGAATGTGCCTCCCGCGCGGGAGACTAAAAACTCCCGCTTTGAAATACTTCTCCCACATTATCTCCCGCGACCATAAATTTGATTAAAATCGAAAAATTGGACGCCATTTTTGTTGTTTTTATCAGCTGGGTCATTAAAACGTTTGCGTGAATCAGCTGATTGTTAATCGGAATTCTCTCGGTTTTTACTAGAAACGCCGATAATATAAGTTGTTTACAATATCGAATGGATAGCTACACGAATCAAAGTTGTGGAAACAGAAAATTTGAAGGCGAATATCGTTCAATTACTTACTTAAATACGAAAAAAACTTTAACAAAATACAATTCAACTACGTCACAATCAAGGAGACGTTGGAATTCAGGACCTAGCACCCTTTCTTCAAAGAAAAAGAAACATTATTGCAAATTCTTGGAGGACTGGACAAAATTATACGATCGGGTGCAGCCTACTTCTTTAGGGAATGATATGGCATTTTGCAAACTTTGTTCTACAAATTTTAGTGTCAGCCATGGTGGTGTATATGATATTAAAAGACATGCTGATGGAGATTCACACAAAAAAGCAGTTGCTTCAACAAGGAAATCAACCAATCTTAAAAATGCAGACCCAGAGAGAATTTTTTCTGTGTTAAAAAGAATCCAGACAGATATGAGATCTGAGTTGAACAATGACACACTTTGTTCTTTATTATGTGCAAAGCAAAATCATAGCTTGTTGTGTTATGAGTACGAACCAAGTGACTCTGTTCTAAGATCAGCAAAACAAGCTGTATTGTCCTACCAAAGTGGTTTGAAGTAATGTTGCTCAGCAACAACAATAAAAGTTGTACAGTAAATTTTGTTTGCTTTAATCTAAAAATTTTAGTGTTAAAAAGTTTGTCACGTAAAATCTCCCACATTAAATAGTTGGAATGTGGGAGATCTCCCACATAAACAATCTCTGAGGTTAACAGGTATGAAACAGCAGCATGAACTTTTAAAGTGCTAACTCACTGAAACAGCAGGATGAACTTTTAAAGTGCTAACTCACTGAATCAGTGGGATGAATTATTAAAGTGCTAACTCGCCAAAACAGCAGGATGAATTTTTAAAGTGCTAACTCACCGAAACAAAGGTTCACAGGTAGAAGTGTCTCTTTGCTTGGACACATCACCCTGATTCTAATTCGTTGCTCTTGTTCCCTAAATATTATGTGCTTAGTAGAGAATTTGAAGCAGCAAATACCAATTTAATAGTCTTTGATTTGTCAAACTACAGCACTTGATGAGAGTATGCTAACCATTACACCACCAATTCAGTTTTAAATTAAAATTACAAAAAAAAATGTTATAGGACAAAAGATATAATGATATTAGCTGCGGTACCGTAGCTCTTTATGGTCTTTTTTTTTTTTGATGGACCATAGATCCGCCAATAAAAAAAAAGGACCATAAAGCGCTACGATTCCGCAGCTATAATGATATCAGAAATGTTTTCACTATATCATAGTGACAGGATTTAGTGAGTGGAAGAAGTATGAGTACACAAGAACAGAAAATGACAGTTCACAATGTTAAACTTTATCACAAAATTAGTATGCCTAACCCTTAACTGTGAATGAACTCTGACCTGATTTGTAATGAGATAGTATTCTGTTTAGACAATCAGGTGCCTTAGATCTTTATACTTCCCAGTGACACCAGCCACAAGTTGATGTTTTTTGTTATTTTTGTTACAGATCAATAAAAATAGAATGTTATGATTGGGACAGTGATGGAAGGTATGTAATTTCAAGGTCATACATGCAGTCTGTGCTGTTAGCTGCTAGCCCAATGCCTGTGTCTAGTAAATTTTGTGAAAACTTATCGATTGGCTAGTGAATATTTTGTCTTGCAGAACTTGATTTTTCAAATTTCAAGTCATTTACAGGGCTGAATCACAATCGGGTTGGAATTCACTACTAGCTACATTCAAAAACAGATTTCATTTACATCTTCATAGATACAAGACTGAGTGTGGTCTCATTTAAAAGTTTATACTCTACGCTTTCTAAAACACTATCACATTACACAATTGCTCTGATTTTGTCATCCAAAATGTGGCTTCCAAGTGCAAAATATATCATATTTTAGGGTGTGATTTGTGTTAAATCTAAAACAATGATTTTGCTTAGTTTATTAACAATAGAAAGTGTGATCATCAGCTTTAAATTATTTGCTATGGGGTTGTTTACTTTCTGCACTTCAAGCCATACTTTACAGATTGAAATTTGACTGAAAATTGCTTATTTTATGTAGAGTCCGTAGGCCCTATTTTTGTAAAGCTTCATAAGCTTTATTCAGTCATGAAATTTAACACATCTTCTTCTATATATTGTATGTCCAAAATAGAGCTAATGCAGAAAAAATTGTGGAAACCAGACATTTATTAAAATTTTGGAGCAGAATTTTCTGTTTTAGTATCAATGTAGAGTCCGTAGCCCTCAATTTTCACAACATAAGAAGTTGTATTTCTACTTTGTCTTAATATAATTATTTCTTTAGCAAAGCTAACATGAAATAACAAATATAGAAACATAATATCAATTTTTTAAAGAACTAAGTAATTAATAGTTGATATCTGATTAAACTTTCTTTGCTGATTTTAAATTTCTTTATTAAGACAATGGTTAAATATCATTTTATGGTAGTATTTCAACAAGTATATTTGTGTGTTAATTCAAATTCACAGTTTAAAGTACATAAATTACTTTTTTGTGTGATAAAAACTCCAGAAAGAAGTCTTTTCAGTAGGGCTACGGACTCTACCATTAATTTAGAATTCATGAAGATTTTGCAGTTAAGTACATAAATAATACAAACAAGAAGAGAAAAAAAATCATTTGTTTCAAATAAAGAGGAAGAACCAAAAAATGAAAAACTGTCAAAAAAATCTGAAAAAATGAGAAGATACAGATCAAATATAAGATCTGATGCAGCAAGGCTGGAGAAAATGAGAAAGAAGGATAGAGAGTGCAAGAAGGCTGAGAGGTCTTCAGAGGCAAGCCATTCAAAGTGGAAACACAACTAGAAAAAAAAAGATCAAGATGCAAAGAAACACTTAAATGAAAAGATACAGAGAAAACAAAGAACAGAAAAACTAAGACTTAAATGAAGAAAATGACCAACTTGATGATTCACTCCTTAAAGATAAACAAGAAAAACAAAGAAATATTTTACTCTTCCAGATACACTCAGAATGCAGGATTTTCAAAAATTTTCTTGGGGTGCATGCCTAGAGGGTTCGGATCAATTCGTGATCATTAAACCGGTGATTGACATTTTTTTGGTCTAGTAATTTTTTTTAGGGCTAGTAATATTTCTTTTTTACTAGCCCTATGAGCTAGTGCTTCAACAATTTGTTAGCACAGACTGTACATGACAGTCAGTCAGAAGTGAGTGCAATTTATTTTAGCTCACCTGGCCTAAAGTCTTCGTATCTAGTAAACATTCACATTTAAATCTTCTTCTCTGAAACCGCTGAAGCAAATTAAACCAAATATGACTGGGATGGTTCCTGGGTGATCCCCTTTCAATATTATGTCTGACCACTCTGTCCTACATTTAAGATGACCACTATTAATAAAAGTAGAAATTTATTGAATTGCTAATTACTGCTTTAATTTAAGCCAAATTGAGCTCAAATTTAAACTGCAGCTGTATGACAATGGGTTAAGTTCAATAGTATGTATATTAAATTCAATAAAGCTATATCCAATCTACGAATTACAAGTGGAAATTGCAGAGATCTTCTTTTTTTTTTTAATTATTTAACCGTCCAGCTATTTTTCTGTGAAAAAAAAGTTGCAGGACACAGTTGGAACAGGTCAAAAAGGATCTACTTCATCTCCTGACTAGAGACTCCAATAAAGAGAAACATCAAAATACTGTCAATTCAGAAATTATTGCGTTCATTTATTATTGCGATTCCTCAACTGCCGGCAAAAATGCGAGGTTTAATTATTGCAACGTGCCAAGATAAAGAAGAAAAAATATCGATGTAAATTTTTATCTAAACGTGCGTTTTCGTTTTCGTATTTGTATGTCGTTAATCCCCTTGTAAGCCATTGTCATGTTTACCTTTAATCAAAGTGAATACACATTTCCCTTGGCCTTTTTACACACATTTTTCACGTGATTGAGAATCTGAAAGCTTTCCACATGTTGGAAATGTATTTATCGATCAAAGCGTGCTTGTGGGGATCTAGAAACTTTTGTAACAGGTGAACTTTAGTCACGTGCCGAGTCGACAGTAATTGAACATCCGAAGGCTTGGGGCTTGGCTTGGGTGATATAAAGGTTAATGAAATTTCAAAGAAAGATCAATTGAAGTGTACAAAATAAATAAGTAAACAAAAATGGTAGTTTAAAAGAATTATGGCTTGTATGAATCTTTTATCGGAACAAGCTCAGTTTTACAAACAAATTTTAGTCTGCTTTTTTTCAAAGTGATATTTTAAAATAAAATATTGCTCAATTAACTATACGGTATTAATTAGAAATTAAAAAAATGCCATAAATAGATGAATTTTTGGGGGAGCAATCATTAACGTTTCAACATGTCTATGTGGAAGTTTGTCACTAAGAAACGCTCTCCAGATGACATTGTCTTACATCTACCAGACCCTGATAAAGCTACAAGCAAAGAAGCTGCTGATATAATGAAAGCTGCTAATACCGAGATCGTCAATGCCCTTGCCACCGACAAATCAACCATGACCACCAAACGTGGGGTTAAAAGAAAAGCCGTCAATAACCACTACACACCTGAGGTCCGTGCCAAAATAAAATAAAATAAAAATCGGACATTTATTAACACAGTTTTTATATAATTAGATCGATGAGAAACTAAAATATTTTTGATCTACCCTTACAACGAAAAAACATAAAATGAAACTGACAAGTCATTATTTTGAAACACAGATGTTTAAATACACACTTTATTTGTGTCCCTAGACATATTTACACAGGAAATTGTAATCAAAACAATCAATAAACATGTACACGCTTCACCGCTTCCTATGTGTCAGTAATCTATAACATGCACCTGTCGATCTTACCTGTGTAAGAAAAGGGAGATAAATCAAACAGAAACTGGTCAAGAAAATGAACATTAAAACTGCGAGGTTTAATTATTGCGATCGCCGACCAGTCGCATTTTTCGCATTAATAAAAACATCGCATTAATTTCTGAATTTACAGTAAATTAACATTCTTGGATGAATTCATCAAAAGTACATGGCGCTTCCCAGAACTAGCAAGCTCTGTACCCCGATCCTGACCCTTAAAGCAACTCAATACTCCAGTACAAAGAGAAATTACAGTGAGACAGTAAATCACCAGAGAGAAAAAGTTCAGTACTCTGGGACTAGTAGCGTCTATTGCAAACCTTTAGGATCAGGATCAGGAAGGACCCCTATGAAAGGAGGTGTAGATGGTTTCAGCTATTTTTGAAAGTTGTTGTCATGGCAACACACTTCCAATGTTGTCATCCAATTCAATAGACAATACAGCAAAATCGAAGGTGGATTCAGAAATGAAACAAGGTGTAAATTGACAAAATATAATCTATCTAGCCCAATAGCTATTCATGCTTATCATCAATATACAATTAATACTCCCTAAGGAGGACCTCGAGACTTGGCACTCAAGGTGACCTGACCAAGGCCAACGGCCGAGGTCAGGTCAGGTCACCGAGAGTGACAAGTCGAGAGGTCCTCATATCCTGGTATTGACTTCTTATGTAGTCATCAATTGTTTTATTATACCGAAATAAACTGGATAAGGCACTAAGTATATTTAGTAAAATATGAATTACATTGAAAACATTACGATGGGCCGAGTTGGTAATGGTCCGAGATCGTAATGGTCCGAGTTATCCGGTAACCTTAAGGACTTCTTCACTTCCTGTTAATTGTCAAGAAGAAGAATATTGTTTTACACAAAAGATATAAATTTTTCGTGATTTAGGATTTATTTCTGGCATGAAAATAGTATAAAGAACGTCCACAGTACATAGTTATTGATCTCACAACATACGAATAAACGGAAAAAAATAAAATTGGAAGTCATTATAACGAGCCGACGCAGTTTGTTAATTTCATTGACCGAGTCATTATAGCGCACGCGAGGTCAGTTTCTTGTCGAGTTGGAGTCATTATAATGCACGCGAGGTCATTTCTGTTCAAATAGGCGCTTTTGGAGTCATTTGCCGATTTTAATGTTTAGTCAACATCCAATCAAATTCCTAGATTCTGATTAGAGGTATAATAATTATTTTTATAGTTTGGAACAAATATTTGTACTAACTTATTAATTTCAATCTTTAAATAAACAAGGAAACGACATTTATTTGCAAAAAGGATCTCACTGCATGTAAATAAATATGATTCTACTTTCATTTTGAGGTTACGTAACCAAACATTATTGGTTTCCACCGGACCGACTGTCCGGTATAAATTACTGGGTTTGTTGTATAAAAGAGCCCTGTTTGATCTCCAATTTGTCCATAATTTATTAGCCGAGTTGCAACGAAGTTGCAGTCGGCTTTATGTTTTGGCGAAAGGCGGGCGGGCGTATGGGTATCTTCGTTAACGCGATAACGCTCTTAGTTTTTGGCCGATCAACATAATTTTTGGTAGGAAGCATTATTACACTATTATTTAGAGCGAGTTCGAAATTCAGATTAATCTATTGTTTTTTTTCTTGTAAAATCATGGGTTTTTTTTATAGAAAAAGTACATATTTTGAGAATTATCTTCGTTAACGCGATAGCACTCTTAGTTTTTGTCCGATCAACGTAATATTTTGTAGGAAGCATTATTACACTATTTTTTAGAGCGAGTTCGAAATTCAGAGTAATCTATTGTTTTTTTTCTTGTAAAATCATGGTTTTTTATAGAAAAAGTACATATTTTGAGAATTACTAATTTCTCTGAAACTCATACCCCACCCCCTACCTGAAGTGAACTTTTTAGCTCACCTGACCCAAAGGGTCATGTGAGCTTTTGTCATCACTTTGCGTCCGTCGTCGTCGTCCGCGTCTGTAAACTTTTCATACTTTCTTCTTCTTCTTTGAAACCACTGAACTGATTTGGACCAAATTTGGCAGAAATGTTCATTGGGAGGTCCTCTACTAAATTTGTTATTTTGGTGCCGATCGGAAATCTAACATGGCCGCCAGGGCCAATAATGTGTTCTGATTGGTTGAAACTTTGAAAATCTTCTTGTCAGAAACTACTTAGCCGATGGAATTGTAACATTACAGAAATGATGACTGGACTCTACTAAATTTGTTGTTTTTGTGCCGATCGCATATCCAAGATGGCCGCCATGACTCGACTTAGTTTAACATTGGACCCTATGGGAATTTCACATTTTCATCTTTTTTTTCTGAAACCACGAAACAGATT
>MJUT01005443.1:226529-246913 GCA_002080005.1 Gigantidas platifrons
ATACCTTTAACATTATATACATCATTGATACCTTTAACATTATATACATCATTGATACCTTTAACATTATATACATCATTGATACCTTTAACATTATATACATCATTTATACCTTTAACATTATATACATCATTTATACCTTTAACATTATATACATCATTTATACCTTTAACATTATATACATCATTTACAGGTCTCGCTATAGCTTGTTAATACAAACAATTTTCATTGCTGTATAAACACCAAGCCTATTTGTTGTTCTACACTTGTGGGAGAAACGTGAATTAATTTTTAGCTCACCTGACCCAAAGGGTCAGGTGAGCTATTGCGATCACTTGGCGCACGTCCATCCGTAAACATTTCAATCTTCTTCTAGAGAACCACTGAAGCAAATGGGACCAACCGTGGCAGGAATGTTCATTTGCATGGTCTAACCAAGTGTTGGTACTTTCGTTATGATCTGTTATCCAACATGGCTGCCAGGGGCCATAAAAGCCTATGATTGGCTGAAATTTTTAATGATCCTCTTTTCCGATACTACATGGAGGATGGAATTGAAAATTGTCATGAATGATCATTGCAAGCTACTAACCAACTGTTGTTACTTTTTGGACCGATTGAAAATCGAAGATGGCCACCACCGGGGAACATAATTTAACATAGCGACCCTATGGGAAATATGTAAAACAAACTTCTTCTCAAGAACCACAGGATGGATTGGAACCATACTTGACAGAAATGTTCCTGACAAGGCTCTGATCAATTCTTGTTACTTTTTGTTCCCATCGGTTATCCAATATGGCTGCCAGGGGCCATAATAGCCTCTGATTGGCTGAAATTTCAAAGATCTTCTTCTCCGATACTACATGGAGGATGGAATTGAAAATTGTCATGAATGATCATTGCCTGCTGCTAACCAAGTGTTGTTACTTTTTGGACCAATTGAAAATCCAAGATGGCCACCAGCGGGGGACATAATTTAACATAGCGACCCTATGGAAAATATGTAAAACAAACTTCTTCTCAAGAACCACTGGATGGGTTAGAATCATACTTGGCAGAAATGTTCCTTGCAAGGTCCTTTTCAAGTGTTGTTACTTTTTGTTCTGACCGCCCTCTGTTCAAGATGGCTGCTGTTTTTCTGTGAAATTTTTCTTTCAGCCGATCTATTCCGATTATGCAAATTAGGCATATTTTTATAAAAGATCACATTTAAATCTTCTCCTCAGAAACCGTTGAACCAAATTAAACCAAACCTGGCAGGGATGTTCCCTGAGTGGGTCCCTTTCAAAATTGTGTCCGACAGCCCCACCCTCCATTCAAGATGGCTGCTGTTACTAAAAATATAAATTTCTTCAATTGTCCATTGTTGCTTTAGTATAAGTCAAAAGAGCTAAAATTTTAACTGCAGCTACATGGCAAGGAGTAGTTTAACATGTATTCCAGGTTTTTCTGTGAAATTTTTCTTTCATCCGATTTATGCTGATTATGCAAATTAGGCATATTTTGATAAAAGATCACATTTAAATATTCTCCTCTGAAACCACTGAACCAACACAAAGAGAATTTGGCTGGGATGGTCCTTGGGTGGTCCCTTTTCAATATTGTGTCTGACAGTGCCGCCTTCCATTCAAAATAGCTGCTGTTACCAAAAATAGAAATTTCTTTAGTTGTCAATTTCTGCTTTATTACAAATCAAAATGAACTCAAATTTTAACTGCAGCTACATGGCAATGAGTAGTTTAACATATATTCCGGGTTTTTCTGTGAGATTTTTTCAGCCAGTTTATTCCATTTAGGAATATTATGAGATAAAAATCACATCAAAATCGTTTGCTCAGAAATTTGAGTTAAAATGATCTTTGGGTGGCCCACTTTCAAAATTATGTGTAACATCCCCATTTTCTATCAACTTTCGATGTCAAATTGAAAACCAGGTGAGCGATTACAGGCTCCTGGGAGCCTCTAGTTCAATAATGGAAGAAACGTGAACAAACCCTATCAACTACATACTTTTCTGCTTTTGTTGATAAAAGAATAATCAAAATTAGACATGAATTGACTTGAGCATAGGCTTTTGAAAAATTGTTTTATACAGGGAAAATTGGAAACGTCATGATATTTTTGTCCACTGTCTATATTTCTTTAGTTGTATAATTTATTAGTCATGGTAGCCTTAGCCTATTTTGGCTATCTTTGAATTATTTGCTTCCCAATTTTTATCTTTTTTATTTGGCTTTCCAATATTTTGTCTATGAGCTTGTCTGATAAAGGTTATTCCAGAAATGTACAGTGTCCACTATATCAGATATCTACATTATTATTATGAACCTGGTAAAAGGAGATAATTTTATATAAGGCTGATAATTGTTTTCTTTTCTAAGTAAATCTCTTTCTGAACTTTGGATCTCTGGTTTAATGTAAACAGAACCTGGTAAAAGTAAAAATTTATACATTTACTTGTTAACCCAACACATTTTGTATATCTCAACAAACCTTCTACAAGTCAGTTGTCTTTCAAAAGAGATTTGATGATATGTATAAAGATAATTTAGAGTGGGGACAATTTACAGCAGCCCCACAAAAGAGGTTGGTCCCTCAACTGTACAATTAAATAAAGTTTACTTCCTCTTTATCCACTCTATATGTATTGACCATATAAGATATTAATTTTCTATTAATTCACAGGTAGTCAATCCTAAGAAAAAAGCAAAGAAGAAAAATTATAAGAATTCTGGACAGGTAAAGAATTATTATAGCGGACCCGCTGTTAGTTTACCATGTTTCAATTGGTATTGTGTTAGGAGTTTAAACAAGTACTATCTTTAAAAAAAAAAAGATGCACGACGTAGCACAAATATTATATTCTTCTATGAACAGTATTTTACTGAAATAACCTTTTAAAACATATTGGTTTTATAGGATTTGATAAGACATGTAAAACCTTTCATACCTACTTAATGTGCAAGAATCGTTAATATTTAGTAACAGCGTCCATTTTGGTCCTAAGACGGGACTACCAGACAAAATTTTTAAAGGGAATCGATTATTAATGGATTATTTTAGCAAAGCTTATATCTGATTGTCCCAGTAGTTTCACCCCCCTTTTCTATTTTTAGCAACAGTGGCCATGTTGGTTGGATGTCTAAATTGCCAGACACAATTTTACAAGGGTGTCATTTAAGGACTATTTAAGCAAAGTTTAGTTCCAATTGGCCCAGTACGGCAGTAGTATCAGAGATGAAGAGTTTTAAAATTTCATCCCCTTTTTAGCTCACCTGACCTTGGGTCAGGTGAGCTATTGCCATCAATTGGCGTCCGTCGTCTGTCCGTTAACTTTTTCATATTTTAATCTACTCCTCTGGAACAACTGGGCCAAATGGAACCAAACTTGGCAGAAAACATCTATATAAGGTCCTCTATAAAGTTTCTTCATTTCGTCCCATTCCACCAACAAATATGGCCGCCAAGAGCAATTCTTGTTTCTGATTGGTTAATGTTAAACAAATCTTCTCCTCTGAAACTGCTTGGCCAAATGGAGCCAATCTTGGCAGGAAGCATCTATGTAAGATCCTCTATAAAACTTTTTCATTTAGTTCCATTCGGCCAACAAACATGGCCGCTGTTACTAAAAATAGAACATATGGTAAAATTGCAGGTTTTTGGCTAATAACTCAAAAACTGTTAATAATATCAAAAATCTGACATGGGGTAAAAATGATCAGCACAACAAGATCTACCTACTGTGCAATTTTGAAGTAAATCTGATTACCCATCTTGGAGTTATTGCCCTTTTTTCATCAAATTTTAAAATTTTTAATACTTTTCGTCTTATATTTCAAAAACTATAAGAGATAGATGTTAAGTTTAAATAGCAAAAATGTGCAGCATGTGACGATCTACCTACCCTGCAATTGTGAAGTAAATCCCATTACCCATTTTGGAGTTATTGCCCTTTTTTTTTTATCAATTTTTTTTTTTAATTTTAATACCGTTCGTCTTATATTTCAAAAACTATATGTTAAGTTTAAATTGCAAAAATGTGCAGCATGTCACGATCTACCTACCCTGCAATTTTGAAGTAAATTCCATTACCCATTTTGGAGTTACAGTCAAACCTGCCGTAACGGTCACCTTTATATAATGGTCACCTGCTCATAACGGTCACTTTCGTGCTCTTCCGGTGCATTTTACTATATATTTTAATTCGATATAGCGGTCACCTGTTCAATGCGGTCAGCGGTCACCATTTATAAGTAATTTTCAGTGTAAAACCCTATGTATAACGGTCAATTTTATTTTAAAAATAATACCGGAAGTGATTTCGGAAGATCGGTATTTTTCTCAAATGTACCAAAAATCCTGAGGTGTTACAAAATATATTGACTAATTTAATTAATTAAATAAACAAACGCATTTTGCTTTGTGAATCGTAAATGACATAAAGGACAGTTTATCCCCGGGCGTTATTGGGGATTTTTATTCATTAGGACGAGAATAGAAATTCACTCACCAAAAATATTTTGTATCTAGTGCATCATGTCAAAATCATCAACATCCGTAAATAGGAAAGCTTTGAACTTTGACAACAAAGTGAAAGCGATAATTCATTGTTATGTTGGGAAAAGTTGTCGGGCTGTGGGCGAGGAGATGGGTGTTGGTCATACGCAGATAATGAACATTCTTTAAAGAAAATGCGAGATTCTTTACGATTTTGAAAACAACGTTCCCAGTTCAACCTCGTGTTACTGGAAATTGTACTTTTGTTTATTAAATATCTTTATTTATTTATTTGTATGTTTTATTCAAATCATATCATATTGAGATAATTTCATCAACAATAAATGTAAACCAGAGTAAAATTACGACAGGAACAAAATAACCAGTAAAACATTATTAAAAACATGAGATGTAATGACAAATGTTTATTTACAACTAACGTGCAATATTTTGTCAAAAAATCAAAACCCTTCACATTAAGGTCACCTGTATATAGCAGTCATTTTGTCAATCTCCCCCAGGTGACCACTATAGACAGGTTTGACTATTTACCTTTTTTCATCAAATTTTCAAAATTTTAATACTTTTCGTCCTTTATTTCAAAAACTATAAGAGATAGATGTTAAGTCTAAACTGAAAACATGTTCAGCTTGTCAAGATCTACATGCCCTGCAATTTTGAAGTAAATCTTATGACCCGTCTAGGAGTTATTGCCCTTTTTTCAGCATTTTTTAGCTCACCTGTCTCAAAGACATTATCTTTTATTCATAAATATAGAAAACAGTTAAGGTAATGATTATCTCCCTTTGAAATTTGCTTCAGTATCATTATATTGTCAGGTGAGCGATACAGGCTCAGTGGGCTGAGCCTCTAGTTTATTTTTAGTAACAGCGACCATGTTGGTTGGAGGTCGGGACTGCCGGACACAATTTTGGAAGGGGATCACCCACAGACCATTTCAAGTTTGGTCTTAAGTGGCCAAGTGGTTTCAGAGAGAGGAGAATATTTGTTTAGTAATAGTGGACAGACGTACGAAGGACGCAAAGTGATGACAAAATCTCAAAGAATTTTTGGCTTCAACAAAAATTTCTTAATAATAATAGATGATTTTAATTTAAATTTAAATTTGATATCTCCAGTCACTCACCTAAAGATTACATAATACATTGAAAATAAAACTTTATGACATATAATACTTTGATTATTTAAGAGAATATCCCTAAAATTTAAAGTTTAATACAGATATACCATTAAAAGTAATCATATTATCAGTTATACTCGAACACCCTTTGTCTGTGTGGGGCGTAGGACGACGGACGCAACCAATCAGCAAACTACTAAATTACTTGCTTATTACAAGTGCTTTAAATCTGACTTGCTTATTATAAAGTGCTTTAAATCCGACTTGCTTATTACAAGTCAGTTATTTTCCTATTCATTTGTATCTGGGCCACGGTTCCCTTATTATAGGGAAAATTATTGTGTAAATTATGTGAATTGATTTGATTTGATTTTTGGTGTTTAATGCCACTTTCAACAATATTTCAGCTATATCATGGCGACCAGTTTTAGTGGTGGAGGAAGCCGGAGAGAACCACCGACCATGGGTAAGCAACTGGTAAACTTTATCACTTGCTTACCCATGGTCGGTTGCGAGTCGAGTGCACCCTTTTTGTTATTTACAAAGCCGGGCGCGAACCCACACCGTACTGGTGATAGGCTTGTATGAGTTGTTAGATCCAGCGACCTAACTCATTGAGCCACCCGGTCCCCTATGTGAATTTAGAAAAGATGGGAAGAACAATACATTTATTAGTTTGAAGGTCCAGTAATAGAATAGCAATCATACTGTACCAAGGTTAATGCCAACAGTAACAAATCTTGTGATGAGGAAGAATGACCACAAAACATTCCACAAAACTTACATAAATACCCTTGGTGTAACACACTGTCATATAGCCATGGGTATTTTTGTTCATTTTTCATTGAACTGAACACCCTGGCATCTGGTACCATGACCTCTGAAGCACAACTGTCCGAATCAGAGTGACAGTCAGATTGCGAATATCAACATCACCACTATTTGCACTATTTACATGTTGTTGGATGTCATATGAAGCTGTGTTAGGTAATAAAGAATTTGAATTTGTTGTTTTTGGAGTGACACTGGCAGTGTGTTCAGCTTCTGGGCATGGTGTATCAGTACTGAAAACCGGTAGGGTTGACTTCACCTAATCCCACTTTTTTTTTAAATTCATTAAAGAAATCTAAAATTTCAAGTGGGAATAGCTGTAATTATTGCATAAACAATGTGCAAACATTGGGGCTTAGGGTGTATAAACAAAAACTCATTAACTTCAGGTAAACCTTGATTAGAGAATGGAGAACTAATATATAATAATTTATCATTTTTATTCTAATAAAAAAAACCATAAAGATACAAACATGAATAAGTGATATCTCTATCAATACATTTATATTTCAACATCCATACAACTTATTATTTATTTTTTAAACTACATTTTTTTGTACATGAAATAATAAACAAGCATGTCTTAGCTTACGTTTGTTACAATCCATTTTGTTATGAAATTCTTATGATTCATGTATTTTTTCAAAGGTACAAATATGTTTTAAAAGATATTTTAGTATTTATGTCATACTTGATTTCACTCCATATGAAAAAAATGTTTCATTCCAATTTCTAATTTTTATTAATAACACTTGTAACTTCACTCAAATAATATTTCCCCCTTTTCTGCAATATTTGACAGCTAAATCGGGCGCACTACGTTTGAGCGCATTTTCAATTTTAGGTGTGTTACGTTTGAGCGCATTTTACCTGTGGTTTATCTGGGGAATTTAATATCTAAAAATGTGAAAAATAGAAATAAAAATATATACACTTTATTATAAAAGATTACAGCACTAAAAAACTCATCATAAAAACATCATAGTCTTTTTTAAAAATGTTTATGAAATAGATTTAAGAATGTTTAAAAATGTCTATAAAAGTAGCACTAAAATCTTACAAATCGGTTCTTGCGGAAAATTTCAACCCCATTGACTTCATGTAAGTTGCTCTAGAAATTTCTCCTGTCTCTAATCTACGGTATTGTTTTAAGGAAAATGCAAGTTTTTCCTTCTTGGTGTGCCTGACTTTTTTTTCATACACATACAAGTAGTAAACAGTATCAATCATAAACAGTACTCACAAATGAAAGGAATTAAATAATGAACACAACCATCATACCGTGAAAAACCGTATGTAAACTAAATCTTTAAATTATTTTTTTCATTATCAAAATCATTTTTAATAATTTTTAAAAAAGATCATTTTTATAATAATTTCTTAAAAGTTTTATAATTTTAATTTTTTTTCTCAGGTAAATAGCTAAGGTAAAATGTGCTCAATCGTGGATTTTTTTGTGCTCAAACATAGGATTTTTTGCACTCAAATGTAGGACCAATGCGCTCAAACGTCATGCAACGGCTAAATCACATGTAATAATTAATTAGATACTAATTGCAACAACACAAAAAAAAATAGCATATCAATTGCAACAACATCTATCAATGGAATACCTGGAATAGATATATTTTTTTAATGGGATTAGATAGAAGACATCACTGGTACTGCCGCAGTAGTGGGTCAGACTCATGTAAATCAAAGCACAAACTACTTCATTCAACCTCATTTTTCTCCTGGGGGAAGTACAAACTTTTTAATCCAAAAGATTCAAGTTACATGTACTTGCTTCCATCATTACTTGTCAGTTTTTTAACAAATAATTTAGAATTATGCAACATCATGACATTATTTATTTTTAACTTTAAAACAATAATATTCACGTACATGTATTTCGCTTCATCAACTGCTTTCCGTTTTTAATTCCCAATGAATTGACAAATTATTAAGCAACGTAAATCATATGACATATTTACTAAAAAAAAATTATTAAAATTTTATATTAAATTCATTTAAATAAACATTTATTGCTTTCGTTTTTCATGGTTTTTCATAGTTTTATCGCAGTCCGGGAAACAAATCAAGCGACCCAATATGCGGTACTGGTTCCCGATATCTTCAATGTGTACGTGTAGCTAGTATTTCACCTGGTTAATCAAAACAAATAGTAACCAGATCATTGTTCGACTTCATTTGGAAAAGCTTTTATTAACCATTTCTATGAATAATGTTATCACCAAGATATTGGGAATTTTCCCCCATGAAATTGGGGAAAAAAATCTTTTTTCATATTGGGACTGGGGCCGATATTCAGCCCAAAAACGCAGTCGGAAAATCACTGCAAGTACTTTAGGTCCGTTTTCCGAACTCTTACCAAATTTGTATTATTCTCCAATCAAAATGTTTGAAAATATTTTCATCTTTATTGTCAGGCAAAAGCGTCCATAGTTGCAAAAGTAGGCCAAAAAGCGGTCGTAAACGACTACGTCGAAAAACTCCAGTTGGAACTGATCTATTGAAGAAATACAATTGCCTTTGTTTACAGGTGAATCCTATTGTTGGACATTTAAACTTCTTATTGTATCGCTGGAAGAGAGAAGTCAATCACCCATTGATTAAAACTCCCCAGAAAAAAATTCAACTCATCTTATATTTGTATAGATGTATATGTACATGGCCTATAGAAAGAAATACTATCATTACCATTGCATAAGGTGCATTAGTGCATAATGTGCCATGAAATCTCCAGAAAAAAAAATAGTTTGTGTTTATAATGCCATTTTAAGTATATTTTTGACATTAGAGAAATAGGAAAAAGTTTAATTTTGAAAATTATTTGCCACAAGTAATAAGATTCATTCTGGTTGCAAATAATCTGGATATATAGTTAAATATGTGTATTGAGAAAACAAAACAAAAAAACTTGGTTTTTAATTAAATTGTTTTCTAAAAATCAAACATTATTCAGGGGCCGACGTGGTCATGATTATATGGTAGTTGGATTTACAACTACCTATGCAATAGTGCATATCACCACTAAAGTTGTGAGTTTGAATCCTACACATGGTGAGGTGTACTCCATACAACATTATGTGATAAAGTTTATCGTTGACTTGAAGCAGGTCTGTGGTTTCTCCGGGTACTCTGGTTTCCTTTACCAATAAAACTGACAGCCACGATATAGCTGAAATATTGTTGAAAGTGGAATTAAACACCATGACCCTAACCCTTAAATATCATTTAACAAATGAAGGGTTTTTAATTACATTAACCATGTTAGAGGGAATATTGAGAAAAAGGAAAATCATTATGGAAAAAAAAAAAAGGTACAAATTTTAATAAATGAAAATAACATGAACTCCTACAAAAAACTTCATATAATTTTAATGAATATATCCACAATGCTTAATGTCAAATCTTTTCTGATTTTTCAAAGGTTACTCCATCATAATAGAATAAAAAAATGTTGTTCGAGTATGGTCAAAAGTAGTCACTGTCTCATCTTAATATTTGCTTATATGAAAACAATACTCACATGTGTTGAGGATGGTATGGAGGTTGAAATTTTAGAACAACTCCATCAAATAATTATTCACCATAATAGATTTAAAAATGGCATTTAATATAGACAAACTAGTTTTTTTCTGCAGATTTCAAGGCCAAGAGGAGATGCACATTATGCACCAATGCACCTTATGCAATGGTAATGATGGTTTAATGTCACTATTTCTTTCTACAGGTCATGTACATATACATCTATACATGTATAAGATGAGTTGAATTTTTTTCTGGGGAGTTTTAATCAATGGGTGATTGACTTCTCTCTTCCAGTCATACAATAAGAAGTTTAAATGTCCAACAATGGGATTCACCTGTAAACAAAGGCAATTGTATTTCTTCAATAGATCAGTTCCAATTGGAGTTTTTTAAACTCCCAACACAATACCAATTGAAACATGGGTAAACTAACAGCGGGTCCGCTATAAGCAGTCAGACATTGTTACTTTTACATTTAAATCTTCTCCTCCGAAACTGCTGGAATGATCCTTGTGTGAACCCCTTTTAAAATTATGTCCAACTTCCACTTAAAGGGGAATTTGTGGTAGTGCCTACCGACAAAATTTGTGGGCAGAGCTTATCATCAAAAATCCCCATTGATATGAATAGGATATGTTACATGACCAACGTGACCTAATGGTCACATATCTCAGAAATTTGAATTTTCGAAGTGATTTTTGTAGATTTTAGACTAAAGAAGAATATTTTTTTTAATAAGACTTAAAGTTTCATAGGGAGGAACACTAATAACCATGCCTGTCAAATATTTTGCTCCAAGCTATGTATCATTGATTTTTCCTCCTCGAGATAACCGTGGTAAAAAAAAAAGAGCAATCTAAATGTTTGCTCTGCCCACAGCTATTTATGCCAACGGTCACGGTTTAAGTTAGACTTTTCTTAGTAAAATTGAGATAATTCTAGTAGGAAAAATCTTAACAAACTTACAAACCTACAATTTCAATAATTTTCTCTCTGCTAAAATTGATATTTTAATCAAATAGACATTAGAGAATACGGAAGGGGAAATAAAGAAAATAGGTTTACATGTGTTATTTAGCTAACTAAAAGATAAATTTATTTCATCAGTCAGTTTAAATTACATAAAAAAAAAAAATCAAGCTTGAGCATCTTTGTGTGAAAATTCACTTTAATTTTGATATAGATCTGACACATCTATATATTTTTTTTAACATTTTGTTAGCAAACTTACTTTTTTCTTGCCAAATTGCTTATTGCTTAATCATTATTGAGATGCATAAAAAAAACATATACTTGGGAACCCAATATATCATCAACACAGTTGGGGGTTAGGGTGTGGCATTTAACATCACTTTCAACAATATTTCAGTTATATCGTTGCAGACAGTTTTATTGGTGGAGGAAACTGGAATACCCAGAGAAATCCACCGATCTGCAGCAAGTTGCTTACAAATAATGTTGTATCAAGTACACCTCGCCTGAGCGGGATTCGAACTCACAACGTTAGTGGTGATAGGTACTGATTTCACAGGTAGTTGTAAATCCAACTACCATACGATCATGACACAGTTGGAAATGAAGTATCATATTAATGGTATTCATAATGATTACTAAACTTTTTGATAACATCTGCTATTTCTTTTTTTAGATACATTTACAGAGTTGTAAGATAGAAATAAACCCTTCATTCCTTGATTATATCAAAGGAGGGTAAGTTATGGTTTTTTTTAAATTTTATTAAAATTATAATGAATAGTTAAAAAAAAGTATGTGTGTATATCAATGAAAAAGTTTGAATCTATTGGTCGAGGACCAATTATCACCATTTTTTACTTGTTTTTGTCGAATTATTTCTATTTCATTCAGTAGATCCTTTTAAATACCAAGTCATTTTAAATGTTACCCTTGGACTGATATTTGATGGAAATATTTTTAATTTAGCCCTATGTAAAGTTGTTGATTTTTGGCACATAATAGGGAGGGAACTGTACCAAGAAGAGTTTGAAGATACCAAAGGGGTAATCAGAATCTAAATCGAAGGACAGACAACATCATGGCCAAAAGAAAAAGGACAAAGCAACAATCTACAAAACATTACACATGAAACTAAAGATCGAATAACACAAACCCCACTAAAAAACGGGGGTGATCTCAGGTACCCCGAAGTGTATTGCCAACTGGTGAGATTTGGAAAATGAGGTCTAAATCAGTATTGAAATTAAAGAAAAGGGGTTTAAAACAAAACATTATGGTGTCATCATTGTTAGTGATCTTTTTTTACCCCCATCTGCTATTTTCTCCTTTCAAATGAGACAAAAACGAAAATAATTAGATATAGAAACCATGAATCAACATGAGTACTTGTGTGCATTTAGGATATGTGTGTTAAATTATTGATAATATTTGGAAAATATGATTTTGGCATATTCCTTGGGTGTCAAGGTAATGTTTTACCTTCAAAAAGTTATTTTTTATTCTTAGATTTAATGTCCTGTTTTTAAATATAGAGTTGAGGGTTTTATTTGATTTCTTTGGAATATGCCGAGTTGATTCTAGACCGTGTCTGTTATGAAACTTTGTTGGCGCCACTGTCATGCCAGAATAACAGTTTTCATACTTGGTTAAATTTCAACTTTGTTCTTCTTGCTTAAGTATACTGAACAAGGCGTGTATCTGATTATGATCAAGTGTATAATGTTGACCGCTTTCAGTTTTGGTCATGCAAGCCTGATGTCCGTGTCTAGTAAATTTTGTACTTGGCAAGTGAAGACGTATCAGTCACTAGTAAAAATGTTGTCTTGCAGATCTTGAATTTTCAAATTTCACATCATTTACAGTCAAAAACAACTCGACACAGAGAGTAATTTCATTTATTTCATTTGCTCTTCAGAACTAAGATTTGTTATTTAGGACTTCACTTATAGCCTTTACGCTTCCGATGAATCACATTTTTACATCGTCGGCTGAAACACAATATAGGGCTTATACTCAAAAGTAGTGTGTTACGTGCAATATTAACATACTTCCATTAAATTTAAAAATATCACTTTAATATCATGCTTGGATGGTAAAACACCGAAGTTGCATACAAAATTTCAAGAAGATATCTCTCATAGTTTTTGAGTAACAAGCAAAAGGGTAACGAAAAATTTGCACAAATAAGGCGTTATGCTGTTGCACTTGAAATTTGTTTATATTTACACCAAAATTTACTTTTCAAAATAGGAAAACAACAAAACTATTTTAATATAAATCTTTAGAAAAATTAATCAGGATTAATTTGATACCAAATTCATGAAAATCGGACATCAATTGGAGAAATTGTCAGGCTTTATCCAAAAGATATGTTTCTGTCAGAAATCTGTAGGGTCCGTAACCAGTAAAAAAAATTCTTCTAGAAAACACTGTCAAAAGATTGATATTTTCATGTTTGAAGATGTAAAATACACAGAGTAGTTATAATCAGTCAAAATATGAACAATTGTAGACAGAATAAAAACTGCAGAACAGAAAATATGGTTACGGACACTACAAAAACCATGTAACTATATTTAAGGGTGTAATTATAATCTTGTGTGAATAAATGTTGATTAAAAAGAGAAATAACAAATAATTCTGAGTAATCTTAACATCATACCAACTTCAGACATTATAGATCATAGAAAACATGTTGCTTTTAAGAATAACAGTACTTGAATGTTCAGCTCTGCTGCAACACTGCATTGCCCCTTATTGTGTTTTACCCGCATGCACGTTTACAACTTGAAGGATTTTCGGGCGTTATCTTTACGACTCATAAAAGAACCGAGCGATCTGATTTTCTTGCGATACCTAATAAACGAAATCGTAGTACGTATAACGAGATGAATTTTTACATAATTATTTTAGTAGGACGCTTTTAAAACATTTATAAATTATTTTGTGAATCATTCATACTGTTGTCATTAGAACAAAATGTGTTACTTCACAGGAAGTTACCCCTGTTAAGAATAAATCACTTGATTAAATTGTTAAAAAGTTACATCCCTCACTTGGTGTCCGTCGTCGTTGTCCGTCGTCCATCGTAAACTTTTTCAAAAATCTTCTCCTCTGAAAGTACTAGACCAATTGAAACCAAAGTTGGTCCGAATCATCACTAGGGTGTCTAGTTTCAAAATTGTGTCTGGTGATGATGTGCACCAATCAACATGGCCACTGTTACTAAAAATAGAACATGTGGTAAAATTGCAGATTTTGGGTAATAACTCAAAAACCGTTAATAATATCAAAAATCTGATATGGGGTAAAAATGTTCAGCACAGCAAGATCTACCTACCCTGCAATATCAACAATCTGATATGGGGTAAAAATGTTCAGCACAGCCAGATCTACCTACCCAGCAATTTTGAAGTAAATCTGATTACCCATCTTGGAGTTATTGCCCTTTTTTCATAAAATTTTAAAATTTTAATACTTTTCGTCTTATATTTCAAAAACTATAAGAGATAAAGGTTAAGTTTAAATTGTACAAATGTGCAGCATGTCAAGATCTACCCACCCTGCAATTTTGAAGTAAATCCCATAACCCATTTTGGAGTTATTGCCCTTTTTAGCTCACCTGACCCAAAGGGTCATGTCAGCTATTGCCATCACTTTTCGTCTGTCGTCCATCGTCCGTCGTCTGTCCGTCAACATTTCACATTTTAATCTTCTCCTCAGAAACTACTGTGCCAATTGCAACCAAACTTTGGTGGAATAGTCCTTGGATGGCCCCCTTCGAAAATTGTGTCCGGTGGTCCCGACTTCAAACCAAGATGGCCGCCAAGCTAAAAATAGAAAAAAGGGGGGATTAAATTTTAATTGTCTATTGCTGCTTTAGTATAAGTCAAAATGAGCTCAAATTTTAACTGCAGCTACATGGCAATGAGTAGTTTAACATATATTACGGGTTTTTCTGTGAAATTTTTCTATCAACCGAATTATACCAATTATGCAATTTAGGCATATTTTGATAAAAGATCACATTTAAATCTTCTCCTCTGAAACCGCTGAACCAAACCTTTCAAAATTGTGTCCGACAGTCCCGCCCTCCATTCAAGATGGCTGCTGTTACTAAAAATAGAAATTTCTTCAATTGTCCATTGCTGCTTTAGTATAAGTCAAAATGAGCTCAAATTTTAACTGCAGCTACATGGCAAGGAGTAGTTTAACATATATTATGGGTTTTTCTGTGAAATTTTTCTTTCAGCCGATTTATACCGATTATGCAAATTAGGCATATTTTGTACTCTTCGTCCTTTATTTCAAAAACTATAAGAGATAGATGTTAACTGCATACATGTTCAGCATGTTAAGATCTACATACCCTGCAATTTTGAAGTAAATCTGATTACCCATCTTGGAGTTATTGCCCTTTTTTCATCAAATTTTTAAATTTTAATTCTTCTACCCAAACATGCCCATAGAAAGAAACAAAAAACGTCACACACATAATTTCATGACAGACCAAAAGTGACACATATTTGTAACATTATCCAAATGCGACCCATCACACAACAACTGATACAAATATGTCATACATAGAAATAAATACTAAAAGGCAATTCAAATTGCATAACCACACGACAGTGCCGAGTGCTCTTTAATCAGTAAGTACAAACAAATGTATTTATAACATAGATGTCACAATGAAAATGTCACTATATAAGTAAACAAAAAGCAAAACTGCTTATTAAAACCTCCACATGCAAGATGAAAAATAAACAAGTAATCACTAAAAATAAAATTTTATCTGAAAACACGACTATTTGAGCTGGCCTTATCGTGCTGAATGACACGTCACACTCGACAGCTCATGAGGTGGGAAAAGAAGCGCCTCTATGGGCAGATAAGTAAAAGAAATTAATTTCAATCTAATTCATTCTTCAAACGATTGAAATTATATTTCTTCTACCCAAACATGCCCATAGAAACAAACAAAAAACGTCACACACATAATTTCATGACAGACCAAAGTGACACATATTTGTAACATTATCCAAATGCGACCCATCACACAACAACTGATACAAATATGTCATACATAGAAATAAATACTAAAAGGCAATTCAAATTGCATAACCACACGACAGTGCAGAGTGCTGAAAATCAAAGAACGGGTAAACCTATATTTATTTATTTTTCATCTTGCGAAAATAACGAATTAATAAGTTATAAATTTAATACTCTATAACCCCAAATTTTTGGAAACAGATAGCCTATCAGGCAACGAGTCCTTAACATAGCCATCCTTAGCTGTTTCAGAGCACCACCTCCCGTGCTTTTTAAATACCCCAAACAAGGTATAATTCCAAATTTTTAACTGGACACAAATTTGAATTAGTACACACAATAACTACAGAATTACCGTCTCTATATATATCTGTTTTACTATTCGGTATAAATAGGCAAATATATCGTGTCGTCATGTCATGACATCTGCTCGGTCATGCAATAAAGTCGGTCACTTGATTTGATTTACCATTCTCGCGCAGCACAAGGCCAATGACGTCATTCTGTATATTTATAACGTATATAAGACGCCGAAGCAGGTTTTTAAAACTTTAAGATTATAAAATGCGATCAAAACAGGTAAGATTGAATTGACCAAATTTCATACAAGTTAAAAAAAAATCCTTTTTACTAATGTCCTTTTTACCTGGTCATTCTGCCTGTGAAATATATTTTAAGCGAACATTTTTAACTTTCTGGTATGTTGACATAATCGTCATCACAGTTCATGACCGTTTCTGGAATGTAGGCCAAGCAAATTGTATTTTAAAATACTTTGAAAATATGATGATTGATCTTTCAGATTCCACCATTTTTGTGTCTGTTCATTGTAAGTGAGTGATATTAAATGTGATTAAAATAAATTGAAATCAGTCATTAATTGTTTTCCAAAAATACAGCAGAATGTAGTCAGTCTAATAGATTGTATTGACAAGCAAAAACACCAAATTCATTGGATTAAATACAAATGTACATTATTATATATGCCATTTATGGGTAGGCAAGTTTAATATTTGCATCAAATAATTAATTTTTAATACTTCAATTTCAAACTATTTAAAAGAAACCATCTTTCGACATTTTTCAGACAAAACAATTACACTGAAAAAGCTAAAATACTACTTTCTAAATCTGGTTTACTTTTTAAGTTTGGTTAGCCTAAGAAAAAACCATGTGCTTTATTGACCTGTGTCCGGCCTTATGTGACGTAATAGGACGCCATTTGGGAAAACCGTACACAACAAATATGGGTCAGTGTGTTTTTATTATCGATCTTTTTTCCATGGAACTTTACACATGTGAGCAAGAATAGATGAGGAACATAATTAAAAAGAAAAAAATGTTTACTTTTCAAAAATGAAAAAAATAATCAAACATTATCCAATGACTGACCAGCTTATTGTCATACGGGGATACGCATCTTCGAAAGTAATGTCACGTCTTCTGATTTGTAACAACTCAGATACCCTTAAAAATCCAGCATACACAAGTAAACATGCACAAATTGTACGTTGAGAAAATAAATCATTTTCTTTAAAATTGGAATTATACACAAGCGACAATAGTTCTGGTATAATTGGTTCCTTTTTCACGGTCGGTGTTGCTAACTTTCGCTTCGCACCTTCTAAAACATTTTTCACTAAATACGTATCAGTCGGAGACGGTTGTCCTATTAAATTATGCACCCACTGTAAACTGTAAAAAGCTTGTGTAACTGGACTAACAGTACGACATGACTGAACTAATGACGAAAGGTAAATAGCAACAAAAAACGGTTTTGCAGGTAAAATATCTACACTGGATATTCCATTAATTATAGCCCACTTTTTCCAACGAATAAATCCCAAATGATATGTTTTTACAGTAGCATTCGCTCTAGATTCATTTAACAATTCTGGAATAAGGTCCAACGATCCAGCTAAAGATGCAGGCAATTTTTGTATGTCGAATTTGAAAGCCTGGAAAAATACATGTATAAAAATAAAACATTTATAAATACATAGTACATACATGTAGCTTTAAGGTATCCTGAAATATAAAACCATCACCTAATTAGTATTTCAACAAAGGATACATCCCTTGTTTGCACTGTCCTAAACTACATTTAGGACTGACACCCCATCACCAGTGTTAGTACTACAAGGCTAGCCTAAGTCTAACCTTAAGCTTCAATCTAAACACCATCAGATAAGCATCATAACCGTCACCAATTAAATCGGCTATATACTGAAATCTATTCTCAAAGCTAACATTCTGAATGTCAGATCCACATTGCGAAAAATGGCCTTCTTACTTTTTCCAGGTGAATAGAATTCTTTCTTAGTAAGTAAATCTATGTAACCTTTAACCTGATCAATGAAACCATCACCACCTGGACATAGCATTGACCAAAAACTGGCCGACTGCCAACATGGAACAATTAAAGTTCCCACAGCGTTACACTGTTTCATATATTTCAATACACGGGTTATCAAAAATATAGGTGGTACAAACAAGCCATTAACGACATGCCAATCAACTGTAAAGGCATCAATGCCAGTAGAATACACATTCCGAAATCTGGAATAAAATATAACCAACTTATAATTGTGATCAGAGGCGAACCAATCAACCTCGTACGGCCCCCAAAGGGATTCAACAAGTTCAAATATAACATCAGATATACCCCAGTCGTCGTGATCACAAATTCTACTAAGATAATCAGCTGTATCGTTCTCTGACCTAGGTATCCAGACCATATCAATGTTGACATTAAATTTCAAACATGCTCTGAAAATGTCTGAAGCTAACTCTTGAAGAACAGTTTTTGTACTACCTTTGCTCACAATACTGACCACATTTTGATTGTCTGTGAACCATTTTATCCTCTTACCTGACAATATGTGAAGCAAAGAAAATAACACCTGTTTCACAGCAGTAAGTTCTTTCCATGTAGAACTGTTCCCTTTTTCCAAATCTAGCCACATACCATGAGCTATATCTATAGGAGTCTCTACTACATAACCACCATAGCCTGTACCACTAGCATCACTAAAAACTATTTGTTGACAGGATTCATCTAATGTAAAATGTTTTACATTAACAAGCTGAAAATTGTTTTTCCAAAACACAATTTGTTCAAGGCTAGATTCGGACAACTTAATGTACGAGTTCCAAGAAAGAGAACTGTTGATGTCTATACTTAAATGTTTAGTCATCAAATATATAATGTTACCAATGACTGAATATGTAGAAATAATTTGTCCTACTAAAGATGCTACCTTTCTAACATATACTGTTTTGTGCACAGATACACATGAACAAATATCTGAAATAGTATTGATAATTTTCTCAACCCTGTCTTCTGATATCTTATAATATCCATACTCAGTGTCAATAATAGTACCTAACCATACTAGACGTTTAACAGGTTGCCAGAGTGACTTTTCTGCTTTTGGAACAAAACCACTCTTTATCAAGTCACATTTCACTTCATTGGCAAGATACTGACATAATTGTTCGTCTGGTTCAATGCCCATCCCATCGTCAAGGTACATAATAATTTGTTTACCCTCAGAGCGCCACTTTTTTACAAGTGGTCTGGTAATCTTTGTAAACAAATAACATGCAGATGCTAATCCGAAAGGTAATACAAGAAATTTGTAAAATATACGTACTCCATCTTTTAACCAGGAAATCCCCAAATATTCAGTATGGGGATAAAAAATGTCAACATGATGATATGCTGAGTGAATATCGTACTTAAAAAGACTAGAATTATGTTTAATATGTTGTGTAGCTGTTCTCATGTCTTCATACTTGACTGGTTGTTTCCATAAATGTTTGTTAACGACCCGCAAATCAAGAATAAGTCGTTTTTTACTGTTAGACTGAATAGCCACGGTTAACGGATTAACAACAGTAGGTTGAACTTCACACGTGACAATTAAACCTCCATCTAATAAGTCTTGAATAGCTGAATCTACAAAATCAGTATGTTTCGTGGCAGATAAATTGTTAGATAAACAAACAGATGGTGGAACTGAATAAAAAGGTATCTTATAATCATCCCTAATTGTGTCTATAATGAAATCATATGCCCCTATGTCTATCTAAAATAACCATCCCTAATTGTGTCTATAATGAAATCATATGCCCCTATGTCTATAATGAAATCATATGCCCCTATGTCTATCTAAAATAACCATCCCTAATTGTGTCTATAATGAAATCATATGCCCCTATGTCTATCTAAAATAACCATCCCTAATTGTGTCTATAATGAAATCATATGCCCCTATGTCTATCTAAAATAACCATCCCTAATTGTGTCTATAATGAAATCATATGCCCCTATGTCTATCTAAAA
>MJUT01005461.1:0-12940 GCA_002080005.1 Gigantidas platifrons
ATAGTACTGGAACAAAATAGGTATTTCATTTTCATTAGATTTTAACTAAATATACAATAGAAAGGGATATTTCACTAATTATGACTTTAATTAAATTACAACAACTATATTATTTCATTTCTTATAATAAATTTGTTATTTTCTTTATTTCAAATTTTTCTTCTTAAATCAATATATTTTACGTCATTTTCATTATATTTTTACTAAATATAGCATTTCACTTATTAATTAGTTAAAAAAAATTAAATTACAACAACTATATTATTTCATTTTTAATTAAGTTTGTTATTTTGTATATCAATTTTTTCTTCTTAAATCAATATATTTTACTTCATTTTTAAAAATTAATTAAAAACCATTAGGCCTCAACTTAAGTGCTAAAACAACAATCTACACTCACTATAAGTAAGTATGTAAGTAAGAGCAAAAACAGTATGGTATCAATTGTCAATTGATAAACCTGCATCCAGTGAAATATTACATGATATATTTAGTTAAAAGGTTCATAATCTGTTCAGAATTTTCAGCAGAATCCATGCAGGGATATGACACCTCTCTAATATATTTAAACTGGATACAGGTTTATCAATTGGCAATTGATACCATACTGTTTTATGATATACAGGTCAAAACAAATATTTTGCTCTTACTTACATACTTATAGTGTAGCTTGTTGTTTTAGCACTTAAGTTGGGGCCATTTCAAGGTTGTTGTTTTTTTAAATGAAGTAAAATATATTGAATTAAGAAGAAAACATATATATATATATATTTAAAATGCATAGTATCGACCTTCATCTTTTCTTCAATTATTTCAATGTGGTCGTTTATTATCTCTTGATATCTTTCTTTATCAACTTTATCCCATTTTATTCCCTTTGTTTTCTTTTCAGTTTTCCCTTTATTTACTTTTTGTAGTGAGCATTGAATATTTACGCCAATTGGATGGTGATCAGATACACTTGAAGGAATGTCTATTAGTCTGTATGATGTTCTATCAGACTTGTTGAAGAAAAAACTAATCGATCTCAGATACATCTATACCTTGCGTGTTTACAATGTTGGACCATTAAAATTTGTTTGTAAATTGCATTCATTCATCATGGTCTTCATTTTGTTTGCCCTTCTAGAATTATTATATTTGGAGATGTCTTCATTAAAATCCCCACCAATTATTATCTCATGAGTTATTTCAAATTTCTGTATGATTTCATATAACTGATCTAAGCAATCGCTATATTCCTTAAATCTATCATTTTCTACTCGCGTAGGTAAATATACCGAAATTAATAAAATGAGATTTTTTATCGATATTTCAATGCATTGGATTCTAGTACCTCCGTCATTCAAAGGTTTAATATATTTGTCAATTTTCTGCGACCATATTAATATTGCAACTCCGCCGTACCCTCTTCTTAAATTACTAAATTCAAAATTGTTATCAGAATCTACTGCTTTACCAATTCCACTGATATTTTCGTGTATTTCGTTCAGTAAATGCAATTCAAAATCATAGAGCCAATGTTCTTGAATTAAGATCACCTCATAAACTTTACTCATTTCATATATAAAAGGACCAGCAGTTTTGATATTTTTACAATTAAAAGATAAAATATATAGCTCATCTTTTTCCTTATTTGCTAACACAGTGTTCGCACTCTCAGCTACCATCTCTTTGTCATGAATTGTTCCCGGTCTAAAACATTTATACCTTGTCTATGTGTTTCATTGTGTTGATTATAGCCCATGTGTGAAAATGGGTTATTTACAGGCATCTGATTAACGGGTTGTATTTGTCCATAATTGTACATACTGGGATTCCTGTTTTGGTCATTCGTTTCAATATCTCTGCTGACATTGCGAGACATAAATAAAGGTTGGCCAACATATGTATTTGATACATGTTGATTTCCATAATTTGCAGTATGATGTATCCATCCCCAGTACCATAAGCAGAAGTATTTTGGGTTAATATTCCATCTGACCTATGCTCTACACGTCCTGCATCTGTTGGTTTCCTAGATGTTGAAGCTGGATTTGGTTGCTTTCCTTCCATGTTTAAGGCATAGACAGGTTGATTGGAAAATGAGTAATCAATGTTGGTCTGCTCATTATTGGTGGACAAATGTTTGGTGTTTAGCATGTTTTATTGTTCCCCTATATGGATAGGTTGATTTCGATTGTCATTCTTTAACTTTGTTGATAATTGATCATGGCTGTTGTTAGAATTTATATCACTGCCTTTCGGAATTGTACTTTGTAGTAAACAGATCATGTTATCTACTTGAGCACCAATTTGTTGAAGTATAAATTTGGATACTTTTTCATGAAGTTTAGTTATGATATGGTCTGTATCTGATGTACGTTTGTGACAATTACAATATGGTTCTTTCGTCATAGATTCTTGCTGAACTTCATTTTATTTACGTAGTATGGAGTTTTTCAAGTTCATTCAGCCTTTGGTCCAATTTGTTCACATAAGATTGAAGCCAAATTCGTTCATTCTGCATCTCTTCATTTAATTTTTCACGTATCTTTAATTCTTCTTCTCATTTTTATAAATTTTTGTCCTGTCTGCTTAACATCTTTAACATGTTTTGTACTACAGGAACCGACATTCGTTGTTTCAATTTGGTTTCTACCATTGTCACCGTTGGCACTAGGTTGGTCAGGACTAATATTTTCATCTATCTGTAAAGTTTTTAGTCTAGTATTATCATTGTGATGTACATTTTTGTACCTTGTTAATTGAGATGTTTAGACTATGTTCTAAATATAGAGATTCTAGTGCTGGTTGTTTTGATACATTTGGTGTTTCATTTGAACATTTTCTAGATGTGTAGAGTTCATCCAAATATCTTCGTATATGTCGACGTTCATACATTCTTTGTGGCATGGCATAGTACAGGTGGAACATCTCATTACCTGTTCGTTTATTGCTTTGTCACATATTATACAGTTCGGAAATTTGCAAATGGTCTATAGTTTGTATTATCTAATAAGATCGTTCATAACTTATTTATTTTGATATGAAACGATTGATACAACCATAATGATTATTTTTCAAAGATAAAACAAAGAGTATATGAAAGAACGAAACATGGAGTTACAAAGAAATCAACATAATTATTTATTATAGCAGTAAATATCTGGAATACATTGACTTCCTGTTTTTGTGGGAGTTTGTTTTGATTAGCTTAGTTTGTTTATTGTATCACTATCAGGATTGTTTCACTACCCAAATATTCCTTCCGATATATTGGTACTTTACGTTGGTCTTACACATTTTGTTTATTTTCAGATATGCAGTCATTACTTAATTGTATTATAGCTAAAGCCTTATCCTTCTGTGTAACGCATGTGTAATAAAATCAAGGATATTATAACAAACCTGTGCACTTTGTTACATGATCTGCTACATTTTGTATGTCCCTGCTCAAAGATTTGGACCCTTGTATCATCTTGGACTCTAATCTCTGTAATTAGTGGAATAAACAATGATATTACCAAAAGCTTAGATCAGTATTGCAAATAAAGATGTGAAAATACATTATGAAACTTTTTTATGGCATTAAGTAGTAAGAAAATAATATATACCATGATCTTGTCTATATTCTATAAACATTGTGATTTAGAATGAAAAGTTTGATTATGCCAAAAGAGAATTCAAGGACAGACAACATAGAGGGAGTAAAGACCTATTTTCGTTCAATGTGTTTGCCCTTTTTACTCTATACATGTTTTTGTGTTTCAGGTCCGTTATTTACCGTGTTTCGTACACACAGACGAAACATACTTACAAGGATAAACATTTTCGTTCATTGTGAAATTCAGTTTTATTTCACGTTCTTCCGTGTTCATACCCCCTCTTTACTACCTTCAAAATAATGCCCCCTAAATAAACAACAACAAAAAAAACAGTTCTAGTGGTCAACAAAAGACTCCACAGAAGATAACTAAAGATGAAGTAAACGAACAGTACCACGGAACGAATTGGTTGTCATCTGTGACCCAAACATTTCTTAAAGGTAACCGTTAGATGATTAAAGAGTAAATATAGTATGTTGACGTCACGGATATCTAATAGCGTTGCAACATAGACCCTATTTTTGCGTAAAAAGAATGACATTAAGCTTAAGTTTATAACATGGAGTTTTTGTTACAACAATGATAATCACCCACTTATATATGAGTATGGACATTTTATTCACATGTGAAACACACCTTGATTGAAACATTTCACCTAGAATGGAGGTTTGGCCAATAACACTAGCTTATCCTCGTCACTTTGTATTGAAGTGCTTGCATTACGCCACGAGAGTGGACGGTCATGTACATTCGCTAGGGGTATTGATTTTGTCTTTGCTACTAATATTTTTCGCTTGGATGTTAGAACTGTGCTGGCAATGTAATATTTTTGCTTCTCATTTTATGAAAGTGTGAAAATGTAGAATAAATGTATACATATAAATCAAAGACTGCCATTTTCAGGAAATCTCATTTTGTTCCATATTAGATTCTAAATGACTAATGAGAACAACAAATCAAGATTGATTCAATCAAATTTCAAAGGCAAATCAAAGCAATTGTGCCTGAATCGCATAATTGGCAAAATTTATCTCTTACCGTTGACATATTTTCTATATTTCAAGCGTTGCCATGGATAAATAGTGTGGGACTTGTGTTATTTTGAAAATCGCATTATCGTTTCTGAGAAAATATTTTCGCTCGCTTGTTATACATGCAGAAAATGCATGTACCCGCAAATAGAAAACATTTCCACATTAAGGTATAATTATGCAAACTCGACTCACAGCCGCAAGTGATAAAATTTACCAGTTGCTTGTCCATGGTCGGTGGTTCTCTCCGGGTACTCCGGCTTCTTCCACCACTAAAACTGGTCGCCATGATATAGCTGAAATATTAAAAGTGGCGTCAAACACAATAAATAAATTAATCAATCAACTGGTAGCAGACATGTTACTATTACTAGGTACTTGAGACGATTCCCTTGGTTCAATCCACAGTTTGTTTAAATTGTTCAACCCTTCCCCATGTGACGGTAAGGGGAAGCCCCCTCTATGGAGAGATTGTCAAGTTATACTAGTAATAAGGAAAATTTTATTGTGAACCCTAGTTGGTGCCGTATTTGAAGTGTTCCACAGTATTTGCACTTTAAAGACCTTTTGTATATTTTGAAAATGAGTAGGCACATAGTTTACACCTATTGACTGGGTATGATGGTAATAGCACTTTTATTGTCCCCAAGATACCAACTATTTTCTGAGGCAACGCCAAGGAAAATAGTTGGCACAGAGGGGACAATAAAAGTGCTATTATCCGAATATCAAGATTATAAGTGTTTTATTATACTGAACAACTGTGCAATTCAAAATTCTAAATTGTAGGTCCTTTTAAAAAGCACTAATAAAGTAGACTATAAATACATCAGAAACGGGCCTACAATTTGGAATTTGGAATTGCACAGTTGTTCAGTATAATAAAACACTTATAGACTTGCTTTGGTACCTTGGGGATAATAAAAGTGTTTTTACCCTCATACCCAGTCAATAAATGTATATTATTAAACTTGTTGTACTACTGAATATGCATGACATATTTGCCTCTAGACATTTAACAACTGAAAATAAATCAGACACACATGTATCTATTATGATAATGCGATGTTTATTTTATCTAATAACCTTGAGACTTCTAGAAAAGTACTATTAATAGGGCAGGAGATATTCACATCTATTCACTTAAAATGAATAGATGAATTTATTGAAGAAATATCGGTCTTTGTTCGAGTTGTCGTTCTTTATATAGGTTATTGAATTATATTGGCTGGAAGCCTGATGAGTTGTCTCCCGTATTGTATATAAATCCTAGCGTCGCAAAAAACTTCCCCTTTTACGTTCAAGACATCTGAAAGGTGAGGTCATGCAAAACATGTATTTCTACATTGCTTACAATCAATCTGCAGACAAAAACTTGCAAAATCAATTTAATTTTAGTTTATTTGAAAATTCCAAATGATTAACTATTTAGAAAATATGAAATTTGAACGGATTGACATGGATCCTATTTAGAAATTGCTAGCGTCTTGTCTTTGATATCGGCCATGTGACATGACATGGCATGTCACACTCGACGAACACATGTTTCCAAGTCGCATCGAAGGTTTCTTACAGTTACCAAATATTTGAATGAATTTCAAAATACGAAATAATATAGATTAGGCACAACCTACAGGCGAGCATCGCATCTACGCATAGACATGTACATGTATTTTACTAGTCTATGATTATGAGTACACATTCACTTGAAGTTCCAAATATAAAAAAAATAAGAAAAAAATTTTTGTTCTTAGTTTTATTTTTATTTTTGAAACTTCAAGAGACTGTGATGAGTCAAACGTCTATCATTTAAAAAAAAGTATCCTTTTCATCCGGGGTCATGTTGCTCGCATAATACAATATGTTTTATTTCAAAATCATGGGCCCCATAAGGGCATTAAAAGTATAAACATACAAAGAAAGAATCATAATTATATAGAGTACAGCTACACAATGACATATTTAATCACAACACATTAAAAGTAATAAACAAGCAATAAATAGTAACCATATTGTATTTGATGCTGGATTGCTGTCATTGATGCAAATTATCCACTGTATTAAGTATTGATTGATTGATTGATTCTTGGTGTTTAATGCCACTTTCAACAATATTTCAGCTATATCATGGCGACCAGTTTTAGTGGTGGAGGAAGACGGAGAGAACCACCTACCATGGGCAAGCAACTGGTAAACTTTATCACTTGCGGCTGCGAGTCGAGTGCACCTTTTTTTTGTAATTTACAAAGCCATGCGCGAACCCACGCCGTATTGGAGCTTATATGAGCTGTTAGATCCAGCGACCTAACTCATTGAGCCCCCTAAAAATGCATTTCATCTTCTATCTCACCGGTATTACATTTTTTGCAGATACTCATTTCTAGGAGTCTTATTATAACGCGCAACTTCTATTCATGTATTTAATTTATGGCCTGAAATACGTAATTTACACATAGATCTCGTATGTGTTTATGTACATGATTCGTAAGTTCCAAATATTAAAATTTGACATGATTATTTGTAAAAATGTGGGTCCACCGAAAAGTCAATGATAAAAGAAAACAAATAATAGTTTTCATAAAGAAACATCACTCTTTTCACGCATAAATCAATTCATAACTCCAGGATTTAATGTAGCTGCGGAACCATAGCTCTTGAGGTCCTTATGACATTTTCTGATAGGGCAGACCCCGAAAAAAACAAAAAGGACCTAAAGAGCTACGGTTCTGCAGCTATATTTAACGTAGCTGAGGGACCGTAGCTCCTACAAGTCTTTGGATATTTTTTTTTGTGGACAAAACAAAGGACCATGATAAAGAGCTACGGTTCTGCAGCTAGATTTATCGTTACAGTAGGTTTGGTAGCCCACACTCATTTATTAACTTCAGTATTATTAGGAATATCAGTAATTATGGTGGCATATACCAGATTGCAGGGGTATTTGGGAGCCCCTGCTAATATATTTCAAACTTTGAAGTCATGTTTTGTCCGAAATATGTTCTTTTTTTGGTAAAACAAAATGAAAAGGCTGGTAATCGCTCTTATTATTTTCGTCCATGTTCTACTCGTTTACTGCCTATTAAATACTAGAGGCTCTGGAGAGCCTGTCATCACTCACCTGGTAATAATTGGCAGGGTAAATCCTTAGGAACATGAAGTCTAACAAAGATTCATATTTTTTTGCGACTTAAAAACACAATTTGCTTACTATTGAATGTGTGCTCCATAAATTCTGAAAACCTAAAGTCAAAATTAAAATCTCCCATGGTAAGTATATTAGACTGCTTAAGTTTTAATCCTTGAAGAAGGTTATCAGCAAGCATATTGTTCAAGTCTTTCGGTTTGCAGATAGGAGCAGCATAGAACAAATCAAGTCAACTGGCTTGGTACTTTTTGAGAAGAACAACTCAGTATAAATTCCCATTGGGTCTTGTACATGTAGGCTTCTATGTTAAACTTTGTTCGTCTATGGTGGCCATCTTGAATTTCCAATCTGAACCAAATTTACAATTTAGGTAGAGGACCATCCATAGATCATTCACACCAGAAAGCAAATTCAATTGAATCAGTAGTTTCTGACCAGAAGATTTTTAAGGATTGACGAATCAGAAAACATTATCTACCCCTGGCAGCCATGTTTAATTACCGATCAGCACCAAAATTACAATTCTGGTAAAGGACCTACCAGTATGTTAAACTTCATCTGTCAATGGAGGTCACCTTGAATTTCCAATCTGCACCAAAATAATCGATCAGGTGTAGAACCATCCAAGTAACATTCATATAATGCAAAATATTCAATTTGTTGAGTAGTTTCTCACATAAAGATTTTTCAATGAAATTCCCATACAGTCCAATGGTCCACTGATGGCGGCCATCTTGGATGGAGGTCTGAGTCACTGGATATAATTTTGAAAGTTGACCATTTAAGTACCATTCATGCCATGTTTGCTTTAAATTAGCTAACTGGTTTCAGAGGGAAAAAAATTAAACATTTTTCCCATAGGGTCCTATGTTAAAACTATGTTCGCTGATGGTGGCCATCTTGGATGGAGGACATTATTTTGAAAGTTCACCACTTAAGGACCATTCATGCCATGTTTGCTTTAAATTGACTTACTGGTTTCAGAGAAAAAAATGTTTAAACATTTTTTCCATAGGATCCTATGTTAAAACCATGTTCGCTGATGGCTGCCATCTTGGATGGAGGTCGGGGTTACATGACATTATTTTGAAAGTTGACCACCTAAGGACCATTCATACCATGTTTGCTTTAAATTGACTTACTGGTTTCAGAGGAAACAATTTTTTAACATTTTTTCCATAGGCTCCTATGTTAAAACTATGTTCGCTGATGGTGGCCATATTGGATGGAGGTCGGGATCACATGACATTATTTTGAAAGTTGACCAACTAAGGACCATTCATGTCATGTTTGCTTTAAATTGACTTATTTCTTTCAGAGGAAACAATTTTTAAACATTTTTTCCGATAGGTTCTACGTTAAAACTAAGTCGAATCATGGCGGCCATCTTGGATATGCGATCGGCACAAAAATAACAAATTTAGTAGAGGACCATCCAGTCATCATTTCTATAATGTTACAATGCCATCGGCTGAGTAGTTTCTGACAAGAAGATTTTCAAAGTTTCAACCAATCAGAACACATTATTGGCCCTGGCGGCCATGTTGGATTTCCGATCTGCACCAAAATAACAAATTTAGTGGAGGACCTCGCAATCAACATTTCTGCCAAATTTGGTCCAAATCAGTTTAGTGGTTTCAAAGAAGAAGAAGAAAGTATGAAAAGTTTACAGACGCGGACGACGACGACGACGGACGCAAAGTGATGACAAAATCTCACATGACCCTTTTGAAACTTGTATAAATCCGTATCCCAAGTATGATCATTTATAACCTTAAGATAGAAATACATCTATTTTGCTAATAGATACAACCTTTGTGATATAAAATGTTGTATGTGATACAAGATGTACTTTAGTAGGAACTAACTTTCGCGACGTCATAGGTTAGGAATGCGAGAAAACCCCAGTGACCTCTTTGTAAACATTGCGGAATCTCCGTCAGGAAAATCTCAACGTACTCCAGTTTTATCTGACTAATTTTAAATATAAAGACATTCTTTTCACATTGCTGGGAACTGCACCGTTCAAAACATAAACAATTATTCGGAAACCAACTGTAAATCGCCACCAACTTGAGAAACGCAGGGCAATGATTGTTTACTCTAAACAGTGTCAGTCACTCAGTGACAGCGATCATGAAATGAATGACGTGACGTAACAATACTTGTATGACGTAAACTATAGCGATTGTCATTTTATTTTAAATAAATTAATCGTTTCATGCAAAGAAGCTGTACGGATTCCTATTTTTTGTTTGTTATTTTTAAACTGGATAGTTATTTCACAGTCGCTTGAATTTCAATGATTAAATAAAAAAATAAAAAATATTTTATATATAGTATATAGGGGAAGTTGTGAAATGCATTTTTGCGCCAAAATGTAAACAATCGTCATTATGCTTAAACGGACGCAAAGTGGTACGCTTCATGGATATTTTTNACTTCATTAAACCATGGAACGATAAATAATATTAAAAGAGTTTTGATCTGGCGTTTCACTTTAGTTTTAATCAAAATAAATTATGGACAAATTGGATATCAAACAGGGCTCTTTTATACAACAAACCCAGTATTTTACACCGGACAGTCGATCCGGTGGAAGGTAAACCAATGTTTGGTTACGTAACCATAAAATGAAAGTAGAATCGTATATTTACGCACAGTGAGATCTTTTTAGCCAATAAATGTCGTTTCCCCATTTATCTAAAGATTGAAATTAATTATTTAGTACAAATATTTGTTCCAAACTATAAAAATAGTGATGATAAGCATGAACAGCTATTGTGATAGATGGATTATATTGTCAATTTACACCTTGTTTCCTTTCTGAATCCGCCTTTGATTTTGCTATTTGTCTATTGAATTGGGTGACAACATAGGAAGTATGTTGCTATGCAACAACTTCCAAAAAAAATAAGAAAAACATTTTTGTTCTTATTTATATTTTTATTTTTGAAACTTCAAGAGACTGTGATGAGTCAAACGTCTATCATTTTTAAAAAAGTATCCTTTTCATCCGGGGTCATGTTGCTCGCATAATACAATATGTTTTATTTCCAAATCATGGGCCCCATAAGGGCATTAAAAGTATAAACATACAATGAAAGAATCATAATTATATTGAGTACAGCTACACAATGACATATTTATCACAACACATTAAAAGTAATAAACAAACAATAAACAGTAACCATAGTGTATTTGATGCTAGATTGCTGTCATTAATACAAATTATCCACTGTATTAAGTATTGATTGATTGATTGATTCTTGGTGTTTAATGCCACTTTCAACAATATTTCAGCTATATCATGGCGCCCAGTTTTAGTGGTGGAGTAAGCCGGAGAGAACCACCTACCATGGACAAGCAACTGGTAAACTTTATCACTTGCGGCTGCGAGTCGAGTGCACCTTTTTTTTGTAATTTACAAAGCCATGTGCGAACCCACGCCGTATTGGTGATAGGCTTGTATGAGTTGTTAGATCCAGCGACCTAACTCATTGAGCCACCCGGGCCCCCTAAAAAATGCATTTCATCTTCTATCTCACCGGTATTACATTTTTTGCAGACACTCATTTCTAGGAGTCTTATTATAACGCGCAACTTCTATACATGTATTTAATTTATGGGCTGAAATACGTAATTTACACATAGATCTCGTATGTGTTTATGTACATGATTTGTAAAATAAATGATGAAAGTTCAAAACATTAAATTTTGACATGATTATTTGTAAAAATGTGGGTCCACCGAAAAGTCAATGATAAAAGAAAACAAATAATAGTTTTCATAAAGAAACATCACTCTTTTCACGCACAAATCAATTCATAACTCCAGGATTTAATGTAGCTGCGGAACCATAGCTCTTGAGGTCCTTGTGAAATTTTCTGATAGGGCAGACCCGAAAAAAACAAAAAGGACCTAAAGAGCTACGGTTCTGCAGCTATATTTAACGTAGCTGAGGGACCGTTGCTCCTATAAGTCTTTGGATATTTTTTTTAAATTTTTGTGGACAAAACAAAGGACCATGATAAAGAGCTACAGTTCTGCAGCTAGATTTAACGTTACAGTAGGTTTGGTAGCCCACGCTCATTTATTAACTTCAGTATTATTAGGAATATCAGTAATTATGGTGGCACATACCAGATTTCAGGGGTATTTGGGAGCCCCTGCTAATATATTTCAAACTTTGAAGTCATGTTTTGTCCGAAATATGTTCTTTTTTGGTAAAACAAAATGAAAAGGCTGGTAATCGCTCTTATAATTTTCATCCATGTTCTACTCGTTTACTGCCTATAAAATACTAGAGGCTCTGGAGAGCCTGTCATCACTCACCTGGTAATAATTGGCAGGGTAAATCCTTAGGAACAAAGATTCATATTTTTTTGCGACTTAAGACACAATTTGCTTACTATTGAATGTGTGCTCCATAAATTCTGAAAACCTAAAGTCAAAATTAAAATCTCCCATGGTAGGTATATTAGACTGCTTAAGTTTTAATTCTTGAAGAAGGTTATCAGCAAGCATATTTTTCAAGTCTTTCTGTTTGCAGATAGGAGCAGCATAGAACAAATCAAGTCAACTGGCTTGGTACTTTCTGAGAAGAACAACTCAGTATAAATTCCCATTGGGTCTTGTAGGCTTCTATGTTAAACTTTGTTCATCTATGGTGGCCATCTTGAATTTCCAATCGGAACCAAATTTACAATTTAGGTAGAGGACCATCCATAGATCATTCACACCAGAAAGCAAATTCAATTGAATCAGTAGTTTCTGACCAGAAGATTTTTAAAGATTGACGAATCAGAAAACATTATCTACCCCTGGCAGCCATGTTTAATTACCGATCAGCACCAAAATTACAATTCTGGTAAAGGACCTACCGGTATGTTAAACTTCATCCGTCAATGGAGGTCACCTTGAATTTCCAATCTGCACCAAAATAATAGATCAGGTGTAGAACCATCCAAGTAACATTCATATAATGCAAAATATTCAATTTGTTGAGTAGTTTCTCACAAAAAGGTTTTTCAATGAAATTCCCATACAGTCCAATGGTCCACTGATGGCGGCCATCTTGGATGGAGGTCTGGGTCACTGGATATAATTTTGAAAGTTGACCATTTAAGTACCATTCATGCCATGTTTGCTTTAAATTGGCTAACTGGTTTCAGAGG
>MJUT01005461.1:30147-47659 GCA_002080005.1 Gigantidas platifrons
TGTGTGCTTTTGTTGATTGAACTTTAATATTGAACTCCAGGCCACGAGTTGTGTGCTTTTGTTGATTGAACTTTAATATTGAAATCCATGCCACACAAGTTGTGTGCTTTTGTTGATTGAACTTTAATATTGAACTCCAGGCCACGGATTGTGTGCTTTTGTTGATTGAACTTTAATATTGAACTCCAGGCCACAAGTTGTGTGCATTTGTTGATTGAACCTTAATACTGAATTACATGCCACAAGTTGTGTGCTTTTGATGGGACTGCAGCTTACATGTATTTGTTGGGAGTCCCAAATAATTTTAAAATAATTGTATGCAGCCGTGACCAAACAATTTCGCCAGTCTAAATAATAAATCATAAGTTTAATGCTTTTCTGTTTTATTTTGCCTTTTTGTATCAGATGTTTTCAGCAATAATCACATATATTCACCTAAAATGAATAGATGAATTTATTGAAAAAATAATGCTTTGTTCGAGTTCTTTATATAGCTTATTGAATTATATTGGCTGAAAGCCTGAAGAGTTGTCTCCCGTATGGTAGGTTTTTTTTCCTTAAAAAGCCGTTAATTATGCAGCGGCAGTAATAGTTTTTTCTTTTGATAATTTCCCTTTGGCCGTTATTTCCACCCGAATGATTTCTAGTGAAATCTACTCACTCTGACTCTGAGTAGTTAATGTAGTCATTATTTAGAAATTTTTAGAGCGATTAGACGCAAAAATTCAGCCTTAGAGACGCAAATTTGTCTACTTGTTTGATATACTTATTGAATCGAGATGTCGGTAGATAGACCTCGTAGAGATGATCCTGGACATAATTACAGAAGCTTATCTGATTATGGGTTCCCAGATTCGCGGGTTGTTGGGTCAAATACTAAAGAAACTCGAAAAGAGGTGAAAGCAGAAAAAAACCAAAGCAGCTCCGAGCAGTACGAGGAAGAAATTAGATGCCGCGATCAACCTGGATCGTTCATTCAATGAGGAGGAAAGTGAAGACGAAGAGCTGTGTCAGCTGAAGGCAGCCTTAAAATCCACGTATGCAGATATAAAGAAGCAAAGATTAGAGAATGAAAAGCAGAGACTAAGAGAAGAACTAGTCAAAAAGCAAAGTGATCTACAGAAAGAGAAAGGTGAGAAATCAAAATATAAGAAGTCAGAGGTTAGTAAAGTTATAAAAGAAAAATGGTCCTCACCATCAGATAAAGAATTTTCACTTACAAAATTGAGACCGGTTGAATAAATCAACGAAGTAGTGGACCAGGGGCTCTCAAGAGCCTGCATCGTTCACCTGGTTATGAAAAGAACCAATTGGTCCTATGTAAAAACTATGTCCTGCGGTGGTGGCCATCTTGGATTTCGGATCGGCATAAAAAAAACGAACTTTTTAGAGGACCTTCAAATGATTATTCCTGGACAGTTTGGTTTCAATTGTTCAAGTGGTTTAAGAGAAGAAGCATTTTGAAACATTTTTCCCATAGGGTCCAATGTTAAACTAAGTCCTGCCTTAGCCGCCATTTTGAATTTTATATCGGAACAAAAAACCTAATGTATGTAGCGGACCATCCAATGAACATTCATGTACAGTTTGGCTTTAATCATATTTGTAGTTTCTGAGAAGAAGCCATTTGAACATTTTCCCATAGGGTCCAATGTTAATCTATTTCCTGCAGTGGAGGCAATCTTGAATTTCCGATCGGCATAAAAAACCTACATTGTGTAGAGGACCATCCAATGATCATTCATGGGCAGTTTGGTTGAAATTGTCCAAGTGGTTTCAGAGAGGAAGCATTTTGAGACACTTTTCCCATAGGGTCCAATGTTAAACTAAGTCCTGCTGTAGCCGCCATCTTTCATTTTATATCGGAACACAATACCTAAACTTTGTAGAGTACTATCCAATGAACATTACTGTCTAGTTTGGATTCAGTCTGATTTGTAGTTTCTGAGAAGAAGGCATTTGAACATTTTCCCATAGGGTCCAATGTTAATCTATGTCCCGCGGTGGTGGCCATCTTGGATTTCCGATCGGCATAAAAAAACAGAAACTTTGTAGAAGACCTTCCAATGATCATTCCTGGGCAGTTTGGTTTCAATTGTCCAAGTGGTTTCAGAGAAGAAGCGTTTTGAAACATTTTTTCAATAGGGTCCAATGTTAACCTAAGTCCTGCCGTAGCCGCCATTTTTAATTTCATATCGGAACAAAAAATCTAAAGTTTGTAGAGGACCATCCAATGAACATTCATGTACAGTTTTACTTTAATCATATTTGTAGTTTCTGAGAAGAAGGCATTTGAACATTTTCCCATAGGGTCCAGTGTTAATCTATGTCCTGCGGTGGTGGCCATCTTGGATTTCCAATCGGCATAGAAAACAGAAACTTTGTCGAGGACCTTCCAATGATCATTCCTGGGCAGTTTGGTTTCAATTGTCCAAGTAGTTTCAGAGAAGAAGCGTTTTGAAACATTTTTCCCATAGGGTCCAATGTTAAACTAAGTCCTACCGTTGCTGCCATTTTGAATTTCAGATCGAAACAAAAAACCTAAGGTTTGTAGAAGACCATCCAATGAACATTCATGTACAGTTTGGCTTTAATCATATTTGTAGTTTCTGAGAAGAAGGCATTTGAACATTTTCCCATAGAGTCCAATGTTAATCTATGTCCTGCGATGGCGGAAATCTTGGATTTCCAATCGGCATAGAAAACAGAAACTTGGTAAAGGACATTCCAATGATCATTCATTTACAGTTTGGGTTCAGTCAGTTCATTAGTTTCAGAGAAGAAGATATTTGAAATTTCAGCCAATCAGAGCATATCATTGGCCCTGGCAGCCATGTTGAATATCCGACTGGAACGAAAAACTGAAACTTTGTAGAGGACCTTCCAAGGAACATTCCTGTTCAGTTTGGTTTCAATTGGCCAAGTGGTTTCCAAGAAGAAGCTTGAAATGTGAAAAGTTTACAGACGACAGACTAGACGACAGATGACGGATGCCAAGTGATGGCAATAGTTCACATGGACCTGCGGCTTTGCTTTCTTTTGCAGAGGTTTGGCGAGTGGTGAATTGAATGTTAACAAGCTACCTGCACGGCTTCTAATGAATGTCTTCAACTTGAAGGAAAAGACGATAATGAATTGCTGAAGTTGCGTTACCATTGAAATGATTCGCGTTGGCATAAACCGGCATCCAATTTTGTAAATTTACTGCACTTGACTTCTGTTCCCAGGGTCAAGAATTTAATTTAAAGTTTGTGCAGAACAATTGACAAATTTCTAGCAACAATTTTAAGTTTTTATCAATGTTACTTCAATTTCTTTCTTTGAGAAAATAATTGTGTTTTGACCTGGGATAATTTTAAAGAATTCAAACATTTGCATATTATTGAACATTATTTACAGTGCTAAATATTGAACTGTGTGTTGAATATTATTGATCTTTAATATTGAACTGCATGCCACACAAGTTGTGTGCTTTTGTTGATTGAACTTTAATATTGAACTCCAGGCCACAAGTTGTGTGCTTTTGTTGATTGAACCTTAATATTGAATTACATGCCACGAGTTGTGTGCTTTTGTTGATTGAACTACATGCCACAAGTTGTGTGCTTTTGATGGGACTGCAGCTTACAAGTATTTGTTGGCAGTCCAAAATAATTTTGAAATAATTGTATGCAGCCGTGACCAAACAATTTCGCCAGTCTAAATAATAAATCATAAGTTTAATGCTTTTCTGTTTTATTTTGCCTTTTTGTATAAGATGTTTTCAGCAATAATCACATATATTCAGCTAAAATGAATAGATGAATTTATTGAAAAAATATTGCTTTGTTCGAATTATCGTTCTTTATATAGCTTATTGAATTATATTGGCTGGAAGCCTGAAGAGTTGTCTCCCGTATGGTAGGTTTTTTCCTTAAAAAGCGGTTAATTATGCAGCGGTAGTAATAGTTTTTTCTTTTGATTATTTCCCTTTGGCCGTTATTTCCACCCGAATGATTTCTAGTGAAATCTACTCACTCTGACTCTGAGTAGTTAATGTAGTCATTATTTAGAAATTGTTAGCGCAATTAGACGCAAAAATTCAACCTTAGAGACGCAAATTTTTCGTATTGTTTGATATACTTATTGAATCGAGATGTCGGTAGATAGACCTCGTAGAGATGATCCTGGACATAATTACAGAAGCTTATCTGATTATGGGTTACCAGATTCGCGGGTTGTTGGGTCAAATACTAAAGAAACTCAAAAAGAGGTGAAAGCAGAAAAAAACGAAAGCAGCTCCGAGCAGTACGAGGAAGATGCCGTGATCAACCTGGATCGTTCATTCAATGAGAAGGTAAGTGAAGACGATGAGCTGTGTCAGCTGAAGGCAGCCTTAAAATCCATGTATGCAGATATAAAGAAGCAAAGATAAGAGAATGAAGCAGAGACTGAGAGAAGAACTAGTCAAAAAGCAAAGTGATCTACAGAAAGAGAAAGATGAGAAATCAAAATATAAGAAGTCAGAAGTTAGTAAAGTTATAAAAGGGAAAATGGTCCTCACCATCAGATAAAGAATTTTCACTTACTAAATTAAGACAGGTTGAATAAATTAACGAGGTAGTGGACCAGGGGCTCTCAAGAGCCTGCATCGTTCACCTGGTTATAAAAAGAACCAATTGGTCCTATGTAAAAACTATGTCCTGCGGTGGTGGCCATCTTGGATTTCGGATCGGCATAAAAAAACGAACTTTTTAGAGGACCTTCAAATGATTATTCCTGGACAGTTTGGTTTCAATTGTTCAAGTGGTTTAAGAGAAGAAGCGATTTGAAAAAATTTTCCCATAGGGTCCAATGTTAAAATAAGTCCTGCCGTAGCCGCCATTTTGAATAAAAACCTAAAGTATGTAGCGGACCATCAAATGAACATCCATGTACAGTTTGGCTTTAAACATATTTGTAGTTTCTGAGAAGAGGCCATTGGAACATTTTCCCATAGGGTCCAATGTTAATCTATTTCCTGCGGTGGAGGCAATCTTGGATTTCCGATCGGCATAAAACACCTACATTTTGTAGAGGACCATCCAATGATCATTCCTGGGCAGTTTGGTTTAAATTGTCCAAGTGGTTTCAGAGAGGAAGCATTTTGAGACACTTTTCCCATAGGGTCCAATGTTAAACTAAGTCCTGCTGTAGCTGCCATCTTCCATTTTATATCGGAACAAAATACCTAAACTTTGTAGAGTACTATCCAATGAACATTACTGTCTGGTTTGGATTCAGTCTGATTTGTAGTTTCTGAGAAGAAGGCTTTTGAACATTTTCCCATAGGGTCCAATGTTAATCTATGTCCTGCGGTGGTGGCCATCTTGGATTTCCGATCGGCATGAAAAAACAGAAACTTTGTAGAATACCTTCCAATGATCATTCCTGGGCAGTTTGGTTTCAATGGTCCTTGTGGTTTCAGAGAAGAACCGTTTTGAAACATTTTTCCCATAGGGTCCAATGTTAACCTAAGTCCTACCGTAGCCGCCATTTTCAATTTCATATCGGAACAAAAAACCTAAAGTTTGTAGAGGACCATTCAATGACCATTCATGTACAGTTGGGCTGTAAACATATTTGAAGTTTCTGAGAAGAAGGCATTTGAACATTTTCCCATAGGGTCCAATGTTAATTTATGTCCTGTGGTGGAGGCCATCTTGGATTTCGGATCGGCATAAAAAAACGAACTTTTTAGAGGACCTTCAAATGATTATTCGTGGACAGTTTGGTTTCAATTGTTCAAGTGGTTTAAGAGAAGAAGCGCTTTGAAACATTTTTCCCATAGGGTCCAATGTTAAAATAAGTCCTGCCGTAGCCGCCATTTTGAATTTTATATCGGAACAAAAAACCTAATGTATGTAGCGGACCATCAAATGAACATCCATGTACAGTTTGGCTTTAAACATATTTGTAGTTTCTGAGAAGAGGCCATTTGAACATTTTCCCATAGGTTCCAATGTTAATCTATTTCCTGCGGTGGAGGCAATCTTGGATTTCCGATCGGCATAAAACACCTACATTTTGTAGAGGACCATCCAATGATCATTCCTGGGCAGTTTGGTTTAAATTGTCCAAGTGGTTTCAGAGAGGAAGCATTTTGAGACACTTTTCCCATAGGGTCCAATGTTAAACTAAGTCCTGCTGTAGCTGCCATCTTCCATTTTATATCGGAACAAAATACCTAAACTTTGTAGAGTACTATCCAATGAACATTACTGTCTGGTTTGGATTCAGTCTGATTTGTAGTTTCTGAGAAGAAGGCTTTTGAACATTTTCCCATAGGGTCCAATGTTAATATATGTCCTGCGGTGGTGGACATCTTGGATTTCCGATCGGCATGAAAAAACAGAAACTTTGTAGAATACCTTCCAATGATCATTCCTGGGCAGTTTGGTTTCAATGGTCCTTGTGGTTTCAGAGAAGAACCGTTTTGAAACATTTTTCCCATAGGGTCCAATGTTCACCTAAGTCCTACCGTAGCTGCCATTTTCAATTTCATATCGGAACAAAAAACCTAGTTTGTAGAGGACCATCCAATGACCATTCATGTACAGTTGGGCTGTAAACATATTTGTAGTTTCTGAGAAGAAGGCATTTGAACATTTTCCCATAGGGTCCAATGTTAATTTATGTCCTGCGGTGGAGTCCATCATGGATTTCCGATCGGCATAAAAAGACAGAAACATTGTAGAGGATTTTTCAATGATGATTCCTGGGCAGTTTGGTTTCAATTGTCCAAGTGGTTTCAGAGAAGAACCGTTTTGAAATATTTTTCACATAGGGTCCAATGTTAAACTAAGTCCTACAGTAGCCGCCATTTTGAATTTCATATCGGAACAAAAAACCTAAATTATATAGAGGACCATCCAATGAACATTCATGTACAGTTTTACTTTAATCATATTTGTAGTTTCTGAGAAGAAGGCATTTGAACATTTTCCCATAGGGTCCAATGTTTATTTATGTCCTGCGGTGGAGGCCATCTTGGATTTTCGATTGGTATAAAAAGACAGAAACATTGTAGAAGATTTTCAAATGATCATTCCTGGGCAGTTTGGTTTCAATTGTCCAAGTGGTTTCAGAGAAGAACCGTTTTGAAACATTTGTCCCATAGGTTCCAATGTTAAACTAAGTCCTGCCGTAGCCGCCAATTTGAATTTAAGATCGGAACAAAAAATCTAAAGTTTGTAGAAGACCATCCAATAAACATTCTTGTACAGTTTGGCTTTAATCATATTTGTAGTTTCTGAGAAGAAGGCATTTGAACATTTTCCCTCAGGGTCCAATGTTAATGTATGTCCTGCGGTGGAGGCCATCTTGGATTTTCGATCGGTATAAAAAGACAGAAACATTGTAGAAGATTTTCAAATGATCATTCCTGGGCAGTTTGGTTTCAATTGTCCAAGTGGTTTCAGAGAAGAACCGTTTTGAAACATTTTTCCCATAGGGTCCAATGTTAAACTAAGTGCTTCCCTAGCCGCCAATTTGAATATCAGATCGGAACAAAAAACCTAAAGTTTGTAGAAGACCATCCAATAAACATTCATGTAAAGTTTGGCTTTAATCATATTTGTAGTTTCTGAGAAGAAGGCATTTGAACATTTTCCCTTAGGGTCCAGTGTTAATCTATGTCCTGCGGTGGCAGAAATCTTGGATTTCCATCGCCATAGAAAACAGATAATTTGTAGAGGACCTTCCAATGATCATTCCTGGGGAGCTTGGTTTCAATTGTCCATGTGGTTTCAGAGAAGAAGCGTTTTGAAACATTTTTCCCATAGGGTTCAATGTTAACTTAAGTCCTGCCGTAGCCGCCATTTTGAATTTCAATTCGGAACTAAAAACAAAATTTGTAGAGGACCATCCAATGACCATTCATGTACAGTGGGCTGTAAACATATTTGTAGTTTCTGAGAAGAAGGCATTTGCACATTTTCCCATAGGGTCCAATGTTTATTGATGTCCTGCGGTGGAGGCCATCTTGGATTTCCGATCGGTAAAAAAAGACAGAAACATTGTAGAGGATTTTCCAATGATCATTCCTGGGCAGTTTGGTTTCAATTGTCCAAGTGGTTTCAGAGAAGAACCGTTTTGAAACATGTTTCCCATAGGGTCCAATGTTAAACTAAGTCCTGCCGTAGCCGCCAATTTGAATTTCAGATCGCAACAAAAAACCTAAAGTTTGTAGAAGACCATCCAATAAACATTCATGTACATTTTGGCTTTAATCATATTTGTAGTTTCTGAGAAGAAGGCATTTGAACATTTTCCCATAGGGTCCAATGTTAATCTATGTCCTGTGTTGGCGGCCATTTTGGATTTCCAAGCGGGTTAAAATATACACTTTGTAGAGAACCTTCCAATGATCATTCCTGGGTAGTTTGGTTTCAATTGTACAAGTGGTTTCAGAGAAGAACCGTTTTGAAACATTTTTCCCATAGGGTCCAATGTTAAACTAAGTCCTGCCGTAGCCGCCAATTTGAATTTAAGGTCGGAACAAAAAACCTAAAGTTTGTAGAAGACCATCCAATAAAATTCTTGTACAGTTTGGCTTTAATCATATTTGTAGTTTCTGAGAAGAAGGCATTTGAACATTTTCCCATAGGGTCCAATGTTTATTTATGTCCTGCGGTGGAGGCCATCTTGGATTTCCGATCGGCATAGAAAACATAAACTTTGTAGAGGATTTTCCAATGATCATTCCTGGGCAGTTTGGTTTCAATTGTCCAAGTGGTTTCAGAGAAGAACCGTTTTGAAACATTTTTCCCATAGGGTCCAATGTTAAACTAAGTCCTTCCGTAGCCACCAATTTGAATATCAGATCGGAACAAAAAACCTAAAGTTTGTAGAAGACCATCCAATAAACATTCATGTACAGTTTGGCTTTAATCATATTTGTAGTTTCTGAGAAGAAGGCATTTGAACATTTTCCCTCAGGGTCCAGTGTTAATCTATGTCCTGCGGTGGCAGAAATCTTGGATTTCCATCGGCATAGAAAACAGATAATTTGTAGAGGACCTTCCAATGATCATTCCTGGGGAATTTGGTTTCAATTGTCCAAGTGGTTTCAGAGAAGAAGCGTTTTGAAACATTTTTCCCATAGGGTTCAATGTTAACTTAAGTCCTGCCGTAGCCGCCATTTTCAATTTCATATCGGAACTAAAAACAAAAGTTTGTAGAGGACCATCCAATGACCATTCATGTACAGTTGGGCTGTAAACATATTTGTAGTTTCTGAGAAGAAGGCATTTGCACATTTTCCCATAGGGTCCAATGTTTATTTATGTCCTGCGGTGGAGGCCATCTTGGATTTCCGATCGGCATAGAAAATAAAAACTTTGTAGAGGATTTTCCAATGACCATTCCTGGGCAGTTTGGTTTCAATTGTCCAAGTGGTTTCAGAAAAGAACCGTTTTGAAACATTTTTCCCATAGGGTCCAATGTTAAACTAAGTCCTGCCGTAGCCGCCAATTTGAATTTCAGATCGCAACAAAAAACCTAAAGTTTGTAGAAGACCATCCAATAAACATTCATGTACAGTTTGGCTTTAATCATATTTGTAGTTTCTGAGAAGAAGGCATTTGCATTTCCCATAGGGTCCAATGTTTATTTATGTCCTGCGGTGGAGGCCATCTTGGATTTCCGATCGACATAGAAAACATAAACTTTGTAGAGGATTTTACAATGATCATTCCTGGGCAGTTTGGTTTCAATTGTCCAAGTGGTTTCAGAGAAGAACCGTTTTGAAACATTTTTCCCATAGGGTCCAATGTTAAACTAAGTCCTGCCGTAGCCGCCAATTTGAATTTCAGATCGGAACAAAAAACCTAAAGTTTGTAGACGACCATCCAATAAACATTCATGTACAGTTTGGCTTTAATCATATTTGTAGTTTCTGAGAAGAAGGCATTTGAACATTTTCCCATAGGGTCCAATGTTAATCTATGTCCTGTGGTGGTGGCCATTTTGGATTTCCAAGCGGCTTAAAATATACACTTTGTAGAGAACCTTCCAATGATCATTCCTGGGTAGTTTGGTTTCAATTGTCCAAGTGGTTTCAGAGAAGAACCGTTTTGAAACATTTTTCCCATAGGTTCCAATGTTAAACTAAGTCCTGCCGTAGCCGCCATTTTGAATTTAAGATCGGAACAAAAAACCTAAAGTTTGTAGAAGACCATCCAATAAACATTCTTGTACAGTTTGGCTTTAATCATATTTGTAGTTTCTGAGAAGAAGGCATTTGAACATTTTCCCATAGGGTCCAATGTTAATTTATGTCCTGCGGTGGAGGCCATCTTGGATTTCCGATCGGCATAAAAAGACAGAAACATTGTAGAGGATTTTCCAATGATCATTCCTGGGCAGTTTGGTTTCAATTGTCCAAGTGGTTTCAGAGAAGAACCGTTTTGAAACATTTTTCCCATAGGGTCCAATGTTAAACTTAGTCCTGCCGTAGCCGCCAATTTGAATTTCAGATCGCAACAAAAAACCTAAAGTTTGTAGAAGACCATCCAATACACATTCATGTACAGATTGGCTGTAATCATATTTGTAGTTTCTGAGAAGAAGGCATTTGCATTTTCCCATAGGGTCCAATGTTTATTTATGTCCTGCGGTGGAGGCTATCTTGGATTTCCGATCGGCATAGAAAACATAAACTTTGTAGAGGATTTTCCAATGATCATTCCTGGGCAGTTTGGTTTCAATTGTCCAAGTGGTTTCAGAGAAGAACCGTTTTGAAACATTTTTCCCATAGGGTCCAATGTTAAACTAAGTCCTGCCGTAGCCGCCAATTTGAATTTCAGATCGCAACAAAAAATCTAAAGTTTGTAGAAGACCATCCAATAAACATTCATGTACAGTTTGGCTTTAATCATATTTGTAGTTTCTGAGAAGAAGGCATTTGAACATTTTCCCATAGGGTCCAATGTTAATCTATGTCCTGCGGTGGTGGCCATTTTGGAGTTCCAAGCGGCTTAAAATATACACTTTGTAGAGAACCTTCCAATGATCATTCTTGGGTAGTTTGGTTTCAATTGTCCAAGTGGTTTCAGAGAAGAACCGTTTTGAAACATTTTTCCCATAGGTTCCAATGTTAAACTAAGTCCTTCCGTAGCCGCCATTTTGAATTTCAAATCGGAACAAAAAACCTTAAGTTTGTAGAAGACCATCCAATGAACATTCATGTACAGTTTGGCTTTAATCATATTTGTACTTTCTGATAAGAAGGCATTTGAACATTTTCCCATAGGGTCCAATGTTAATTTATGTCCTGCGGTGGAGGCCATTTTGCATTTCCGATCGGCATAAAAAGACAGAAACATTGAAGAGGATTTTCCAATGATCATTTCTGGGCAGTTTGGTTTCAATTGTCCAAGTGGTTTCAGAGAAGAACCGTTTTGAAACATTTTTCTCATAGGGTCCAATGTTAAACTTACTCCTACCGTAGCCGCCATTTTGAATTTCATATCGGAACAAAAAACCTAAAGTTTGTAGAAAACCATCCAATAAACATTCATGTACAGTTTGGCTTTAATCATATTTGTAGTTTCTGAGAAGAAGGCATTTGAACATTTTCCCATAGGGTCCAATGTTAATCTATGTCCTATGGTGGTGGCCATTTTGGATTTCCAATCAGCTTAAAATAGACACTTTGTAGAGAACCTTCCAATGATCATTCCTGGGCAGTTTAGTTTCATTTGTCCAAGTGGTTTCAGAGAAGAAGCGTTTTGAAATATTTTTCCCTTAGGGTGCAATGTTAAACTAAGTCCTGCCGTAGTCGCCATTTTGAATTTCAGATCGGAACAAAAAACCTAAAGTTTGTAGAAGACCATCCAATGAACATTCATGTACAGTTTGGCTTTAATCATATTTGTAGTTTCTGAGAAGAAGGCATTTGAACATTTTCCCATAGGGTCCAATGTTAATTTATGTCCTGCGGTGGAGGCCATCTTGGATTTCCGATCGGTATAAAAAGACAGAAACATTGTAGAGGATTTTCCAATGATCATTCCTGGGCAGCTTGGTTTCAATTGTCCAAGTGGTTTCAGAGAAGAACCGTTTTGAAACATTTTTCCCATATGGTCCAATGTTAAACTAAGTCCTTCCGTAGCCGCCATTTTGAATTTCATATCGGAACAAAAAACCTAAATTTTGTAGAGGACCATCCAATCAACATTCATGTACAGTTTTACTTTAATCATATTTGTAGTTTCTGAGAAGAAGGCATTTGAACATTTTCCCATAGGGTCCAATGTTAATCTATGTCCTGCGGTGGTGGCCATTTTGGATTTCCAAGCGGCTTAAAATATACACTTTGTAGAGAACCTTCCAATGATCATTCCTGGGTAGTTTGGTTTCAATTGTCCATGTGGTTTCAGAGAAGAAGCGTTTTCAAACATTTTTCCCATAGGGTTCAATGTTAACTTAAGTCCTGCCGTAGCCGCCATTTTGAATTTCATATCGGAACTAAAAACCAATAGTTTGTAGAGGACCATCCAATGACCATTCATGTACAGTTGGGCTGTAAACATATTTGTAGTTTCTGAGAAGAAGGCATTTGAACATTTTCCCATAGGGTCCAATGTTAATTTATGTCCTGCGGTGGAGGCCATCTTGGATTTCCGATCGGCATAGAAAACAGAAACTTTGTAGAGAACCTTCCAATGATCATTCCTGTGAGTTTGGTTTCAATTGTCCAAGTGGTTTCAGAGAAGAAGCGTTTTGAAACATGTTTCCCATAGAGTCCAATGTTAAACTAAGTCCTGCCGTAGCCGCCATTTAGAATTTCAGATCGGAACAAAAAACCTAAAGTTTGTAGAAGACCATCCAATGAACATTCATGTACAGTTTGGCTTTAATCATATTTGTAGTTTCTGAGAAGAAGCCATGTGAACATTTTCCCATAGGGTCCAATGTTAATCTATGTCCTGCGATGGCGGGCATCTTGGATTTCCGATCGGCATAAAAACAGAAACTTGGTAAAGGACATTCCAATGATCATTCATTTACAGTTTGGGTTCAGTCAGTTCATTAGTTTCAGAGAAGAAGATCTTTGAAATTTCAGCCAATCAGAGAATATTATTGGCCCTGGCAGCCATGTTGAATATCGGACTGGAACGAAAAACTGAAATTTCGTAGAGGACCATCCAAGGAACATTCCTGCTAAGTTTGGTTCCAATTGGCCAAGTGGTTTCGGAAAAGAAGCTTGAAATGTGAAAAGTTTACAGACGACAGACTAGACGACAGACGACGGACGCCAAGTGATGGCAATAGTTCACATGGACCTGCGGCATTGTTATCTTTTGCAGAGTGGTTAATTGAATGTTAACAATCTACCTGCACGGCTTCTAATGAATGTCTTCAACTTGAAGGAAAAGACGATGATGAATTGCTGAAGTTGCGTTACCATTGAAATGATTCGCGTTGGCATAAACCGGCATCCAATTTTGTAAATTTACTGCACTTGACTTCTGTTCCCAGGGTCAAGAATTTAATTTAAAGTTTGTGCAGAACAATTGACAAATTTCTAGCAACAATTTTAAGTTTTTATCAATGTTACTTCAATTTCTTTCTTTGAGAAAATAATTGTGTTTTGACCTGGGATAATTTTAAAGAATTCAAACATTTGCATATTATTGAACATTATTTACATTGCTAAATATTGAACTGTGTGTTGAATATTATTGATCTTTGATATTGAACTGCATGCCACACAAGTTGTTTGCTTTTATTGATTGAACTTTAATATTGAACTCCATGCCACAAGTTGTGTGCTTTTGTTGATTGAACCTTAATATTGAATTACATGCCACGAGTTGTGCGCTTTTGTTGATTGAACCTTAATATTGAATTACATGCCACGAGTTGTGTGCTTTTGTTGATTGAACTACATGTACATGCCACAAGTTGTGTGCTTTTGATGGCACTGCAGCCTACAAGTATTTGTTGGCAGTCCAAAATAATTTTGAAATAATTGTATGCAGCCGTGACCAAACAATTTCGCCAGTCTAAATAATAAATCATATGTTTAATGCTTTTCTGTTTTACTTTGCCTTTTTGCATAAGATGTTTTCAACAATAATTACTATTCTGCACCACCTGTTCTCACTCACGGTTCTTGTAGAGGTTTGTTTTGTCCAAGCTCCTTTTCTGTTGTTACCTTTCTTTGTACTGTCGTTTTATATCTGGATCGTACACTGCTTAAATCGAATAACTGTGGGCACTATTGTGTCCGACTTTTTTTCAATTTCTCCACTGGCTGTTATATAAACTTTCCATTTCCAGTTTAATTTTCAGATATATATTTTAAAACCTGAAACATGGCTGTATGTTTTAACATTTTTATCATCTTCATTTTGTATGCTTAAATTTTCAGAAGTTTGGAGTCAAACACCACTGTAAAAAGATAAATTTTAAAATCTTACCTTGCAAACATCGGCATTGGAGGATACCACTTCTTTTTTTAAAACTGAAATTTGCTTCTTTATCATTGTCAGAAATGTTGAGCTGACAACTTTAGCCAAATCTAACGTAGCATTTTCCACAGTAGTCAACCAAGAATCATATTCATTCTTTGTAAGTCGATAATTATTTTTGTGTGCGAGAAAGTTTCTAGTATTTTTAACATCTTTTATCCACTCTGGTTTCCCGTGGATCGATGGACAGCATGTCTTTACTATTGCATAGACAAGAGATATGTCCAAACTATCGACTTTAACAGACCTTGATGCTGAATATTTACACAGACAATTTTGAAATGTTTTATTATGGAGACACTGTAATGTTGAATTCTCGATATCAAATAGTAAGTTGAACTGATCATGGTTTAATGAATTTTTAGACAATGGGATAGACTCATTTCTACATTCGCAACAATGCACATTTGGATGACATGCATGAAACAGCACATGTTTACATCGATCTAAGAAAGAAAAGAACTCTTCCTTGTCCAGAATTTTGATTTCAAAATAATGATGAAGTACGTCAAGCGAAATTTCGAACGTAAATGTTGACAGTTTAGTGTAGTATTCTTTTTCTTCGTCATCCATTTTGCATTGGTCACAATACCACTGAAAACAAAGAAATGAACTTTTGCAAGAAAAACGTAAAAACTGAAATTACATTTATATGGTATGTACTTAATGAACAACAGCTAGAAGCTACAAAAATAACATTTGTAAAAATAAACTATACCATTAACAACCAAAGATTTCAGTAAGCTTTACTTTTATTTAATAGTTGGAATCTGAGATTGAAATTTTCGAAGTCAGTGCCGTAGGATCCATTTAAGCAGTTGCCTCAGCAAAAAAATCAACAAAAATTTCGATTTTCCTTTTTTTTTATCATGGCATGCTCAGTGAAAATATAAGAATCAAATTTGTATTGTAATATCATTCAAATAGGCCATATCTACTCGTCTTAAGACGAAAATATTGGTTACTGTAACGCAGAGTGTTACAAATGTCCTATAAACGAACAATACATGTACTAGTGGTATGAATGAAGAATAGTGTGAGAACATAGCAAGAAATAACAAGATATGATATGATCTTAAGGATCATAATATGGCTCCCAAACGATGGATATAAATTCGCAACATCATAATCTACTTGGAAACCAAATTTCGCCCAAATCGGAGGATATTTGTATTTTGGCGGCCATTTTTGGTTTAAAATGGCCACCATAGCAAATCAAAATGGTCACCATATGGTGCAGCATGTCTTACTCCCAGTAAATATCCATTTCCAGTGTAATCTGTTCATTTTTAAATTTTTAACGATTTTTTTTATTTTTATATTGGCGACCATTTTGAAATGGTGGCCATTTTGAAATTTTTTAAAACAAAGAGCATAACTTTGAGTGATGATCTATTTCTGTGTCAAGTTTTAAAAGGATCCGCTGTATGGTTTGAATTTAATATTTTTTGCACCTTGGTTACCATGGCCATTTTGAATTTTTTTCAACATCCTCAAACGCTGCCACAAACTACGATGGATATTCCTACAAAGTTTCATGAAGTTTGATGAAAGGAATCCAAAAATATTTTAATTACCCTCTTTTGTTTCCATGGCAATTGTCGTAAAGTTTGTCCAAACGATTCTATTTTTTTTTTGACTTATCTCGTTCCACTAGATGTGCATGTTGTTCCTAACAAGTGTCATCAATTTCTGTTCGGCGAGTAACCTACTATGATCATTTTTGTGTTTTTCAAATTTTTTTTGCATTTTGGCCATTTCCATGACAACGGTGGCCATTTTGAAAATTCAAAAAGTAGTCTGCATTATCTACTCATAGTGCTTAAGATTCTAGTGACGTTTCGTTGATTTCCGTTCAGTAGTCGCCGAGAAATGTGTCGGAAAAACATTTGGCAGAAGAAAGAAAGAGGAAGAAGAATAATAATAAGAAGAATATAAATAACAAGGTTTGATTGTGTTTGGATGCAATCACAGAAGTCCCCAAACGACCCCCATATCAGAATTCAGGGCATGAATGCAAATTTCATCATTACCAACCAATTCCTCACTTCAAAATACTCCTAGATATCAATTTTCATTGAAATCGGAGACCATTAACAATTTGCCAATTTTGTTGTTTTGGAAATGGTGGCACAGTAAAAATGACCCTGAATGCAATTTCATCATTACCAATCAATTCCTCACTTCAAAATAACCCTTGATATCAATGTTCATTGAAATCAGAGAACATTGAAATTTTGCCGATTTTGTCGACAGCCATTTGGAAAATGGCGGCCATTCGCTCACGATTTTTTTCGGTCAGAATATTCTACCAACCCTACTTAATATTTATGCCAAGTCTTGTGGAAATCCCTTTGGCAGTTTCAGATATAAGTGAGGTCAAAGATTTGGACATATTTTAACAGTTTCCATGGCAACGGTGGCCATTTTGAAAATTCCAGGACCTGAGTGCACCTCTTGAAATGGGGATCCACTTGCCTGTGAAGTTTAGTAAAGATCAGATCATCAGTCTCTGAGAATTTGGTCGGACTAGTTCACGGCGAGAAGAAGAAGAAGAGGAATAATAATAATAATAATGATAATAATAAGAAGAAACGGTGCAAAAACAAGAAGTCCCCAAACTTCGATTACGGACTTAATAACAAAGTTTGATTGTGTTTGGATGCAAACACAGAAGTCCCCAAACGACCCCCATATCAGAATTCGGGCATGTGGATGCAAGTTTCATCATTACCAAGCAATTTCGCACTTCAAAATTCTCCTAGATATCAATTTTCATTGAAATCGGAGACCATTGACAATTTGACGCTTTTGTTGGCAGCCATTTTGAAAATGGTGGGCTCGTAGAAATGACCCTCAATGCAAATTTCATCATTACCAACCAATTCCTCACTTCAAAAAAACTCCTAGATATCAATTTTCATTGAAATCCAAGACCATTAACAATTTGCCGAATTTGTTGTCGGCCATTTTGTAAACGGTAGCATCGTAAAAATGACCCTGAATGCAATTTT
>MJUT01005461.1:49139-62154 GCA_002080005.1 Gigantidas platifrons
CAAAATAACCCTAGATATCAATTTTCATTGACATCAGAGAATATTGAAATTTTGCCGATTTTGTCGGCTGCCATTTTGAAAATGGCGGCCATTCGCTCGCGATTTTTTTGGGTCAGAATATTCTACCAACCCTACTTAATATATATGCCAATTCTTGTGGAAATCCCTTCAGCAGTTTCCGATATAAGTGAGGTCAAAGATTTGGACATACTTTAACAGTTTTCATGGCAACGGCGGCCATTTTGAAAATTTCAAGACCTGAGTGCACCTCTTGAGATGGGGATCCACCTTCTTGTGAAGTTTAGTAAAGATCGGATCATCAATCTCTGAGAATTTGGTCGGACAAGTTCACGGCGAGAAGAAGAAGAAGAAGAGGAATAATATTAATAATAAGAAACGGTGCAAAAACAAGAAGTCCCCAAACTTCGTTTACGGCCTTAATAACAAGGTTTGATTGTGTTTGGATGCAAATACAGAAGTCCCCAAACGACCCCCATATCTGAATTCGGGCATGTGGATGCAAGTTTCATCATTACCAAGCAATTTCGCACTTCAAAATACTCCTAGATATCAATTTTCATTGAAATCAGAGACCATTGACAATTTGACGCTTTTGTTGGCAGCCATTTTAAAGATGGTGGCCTCGTAGAAATGACCCTCAATGCAAATTTCATCATTACCAACCAATTCCTCACTTCAAAATACACCTAGATATCAATTTTCATTGAAATCGGAGACCATTAACAATTTGCCGATTTTGTTGGCGGCCATGTTGGAAAAGGTTGCATCGTAAAAATGACCCTGAATGCAATTTTCATCATACCAATCAATTCATCACTTCAAAATAACCCTAGATATCAATTTTCATTGAAATCAGAGAACATTGAAAATTTGCTGATTTTGTCGGCCGCCATTTTTTTTTGGTTAAAATATTCTTCCAACCCAACTTAATATATATGCCAAGTCTGTGTAAATCCCTTTGACAGTTTCCGATATAAGTGTGGTCAAAGATTTTGACATATGTTCACGGTTTCCATGGCAATGGTGGCCGTTTTGAAAATTCCAAGACTGATGGCACCTGTTGAGATGGGGACCCACCTTCCTGTGACGTTTAGTAAAGATCGGATCATCTGTCTCTGATAATTTGGTTGGACAATTTCATGGCGAGAAGAAGAAGAGGAAGAATAATAATAACAAGGTTTGATTGTGTTTGGATGCAAACACAGAAGCCCACAAACGACCCCCATATCATAATTTTGGCATGAGGAGGCGAGTTTCATCATTACCAACCAATTCTTCACTTCAAAATACTCCTAGATATCAATTTTCATTGAAATCGGAGACCATTGACAATTTTACGATTTTGTTGGCAGCCATTTTGAAAATGGTGGCCTCGCAAAAATGACCCTGAATGCAAATTTGATCATTACCAACCAATTCCTCACTTCAAAGTACTCCTAGATATCAATTTTCATTGAAATTGTAGACCATTAACAATTTGCCTATTTTGTTGGTGGCTATTTTGGAAACGGTGGCATCGTAAAAATTATCCTGAATGCAATTTTCATAATTACCAATCAATTCCTCACTTCAAAATAACCCTAGATATCAATTTACATTGAAATAAGAGAATATTGAAACTTTGCTGATTTTGTCGGCGGCTATTTTGAAAATGGCGGCCATTCGTTCGCAATTATTTTTGGGTCAGAATATTTTACCAACCCTACTTAATATATATGCCAAATCTTGTGGAAATCCCTTTGGCAGTTTCCGATATAAATGAGATCAAAGATTTTGACATATGTTCACGGTTTCCATGGCAACGACGGCTATTTTGAATATTCCAAGACCTGAAGGCACCTCTTAAGATGGGGATCCACCTTTCTCTGAAGTTTAGTAAAGTTCGGATCATCAGTCTCTGAGAATTTGGTCGGACAAGTTCACGACGAGAAGAAGAGGAAAAATAATAATAATAATAACAAGGTTTGATTGTGTTTGGATGCAAACACAGAAGTCTCCAAACGATCCCCATATCAGAATTCGGGCATGTCGATGAAAGTTTCATCATTACCAACCAATTCCTTACTTCAAAATACTCTTAGATATCAATTTTCATTGAAATCAGAGACCATTAACAATTTGGCGATTTTGTTGGCGGCCATTTTGGAAACGGTGGCATCGTAAAAATGACCATAAATGCAATTTTCATCATTACCAATCAATTCCTCACTTCAAAATAACCCTAGATATTAATGTTCATTGAAATTAGAGAAGATTGAAATTTTACCGATTTTGTCGGCGACCATTTTGAAAATAAAAATGAAATTCAATGCAATTCTCATCATTACCAACCAATTCCTCGCTTCAAAATAACCCTAGATATCAATTTTTATTGAAATAAGAGAACATTGAAATTTTGTCGATTTTTGTCGGTGGCCATTTTGCAAATAAAATTACCCTGAATGCAATTTTCATCATTGCCAATCAATTCCTCACTTCAAAATAACCCTAGATATCAATTTTCATTGAAATCAGAGAACATTGAAATTTTGCCTATTTCATCGGCTGCCATTTTGAAAATTGCGATGACTCCGAATGCAATTTTCATCATTACCAATCAATTCCTCACTTCAAAATACTCCTAGATATCAATTTTCATTGAAATCAGAGATCATTAACAATTTGCCGATTTTGTTGGTGGCCATTATGGAAACGGTGGCATTGTAAAAATGACCCTGAATGCAATTTTCATCAATGCCAATCAATTCCTCACTTCAAAATAACCCAAGATATCAATTTTCATTGAAATCAGAGAACATTGAAATTTTGCCAATTTTTTCGGCGGCCATTTTCAAAATGGCGGTCATTCGGTCGCGATTTTTTTCAGTCAGAATATTCTACCAACCCTACTTAATATATATATTAAGTCTTGTGGAAATCCCTTCGGCAGTTTTCAATATAAGTGAGGTCAAAGATTTTGACATATGGTCACGGTTTCCATGCCAACGGCGGCCATTTTGAAAATTCCAAGACCTGAATGCACCTCTTGAGATGGGGATCCACCTTCCTCTTAAGTTTAGTAAAGATCGGATCATCAGTCTCTGAGAATTTGGTCGGACAAGTTCATGGAGAGAAGAAGAGGAATAATAATAATAATAATAATAAGAAACGGTGCAAAAACAATAAGTCTCCAAGCTTCGTTTTGGGGACTTAATAAGAAACGGAGCAAACAGAATATGTCTCCTTTGTTTGGGAGACATAATAAATGCATTTTTCTTACTTAAGATGTCGGTTACTTCTGGAAGGTTGAACACCCCAGACAAGCCTGCCTCAGTAAAATTTGACCACAAGCTATCCCGGTGGAATTACCATATACTGATCAAGCATGTACATTTCAGAAAAACAATAATATATTTCTAATAAGTTAATATAACATAATATTCTGTTAAAGTGAAGTATCCAATGAATTCCTACATTCTGATTGGCTAATCAAGACGGGGATATCAGACCGTATTCCCTGGGTAAGGACGGGAATATTGAAAACAGTTTCAAAATGGCGTCTATTTATCGCTTCATATATTTGTTTTAACATAAAAATATTAAAACATACTGATAAATAAAAAGATCTTGAATAACACTTTTCATAACAAACGCTAAATTCTAGCGGGAAAAGACACATAATTTGTGGAAAAACACCCAACAGCGGCAACAGACTGTTCAGACAAAGTGGCTAGCCGATTTCACATGGCTACTGCTGGATTCTGATATTGTCTCATATTCATTGCAATATCTACAGGAAATATTTTGATATTGCTGACCGGAAATCATTAGTTTTTTTTTTCTTTGCAAAATCGTGGACAGAATGGATACTTATCTTCCCATGCCCATGGAGACACAACTAAAACGGTTTGATGGATAAAGCCATTGGCAAGGTTAATCAAAATTAACTTGATTGATATGAGAATTTTTTTCAACACAGCTTATTCTGTATCTATAAACAACCGGATATTCTCTGACTGCACATTCCTATCTGAAATTCATATTTAAAATGGTCTTCATTTGGGCAGTGATCACTTAGACAGGGATGTTTGTGTTAGCATTTCAAATTTTAGCAATGATGTAATAGAAAATAAATATTTCAATAGCAAAGTTCGGTCGAGCTATTATTAGCTCAGCTATTTATATTTAGAATGATGTCATTGTTTAAATGCCCGGATGTCATGCAAACAAATGTGAACGGAAGCACGATAACACTGATATTATAAACAAAGATTTCGGTAATAAAATGGAACATACAAAAGAGAAACACCAATCCCAGGGTGTTAAGCATTGTTGGGAACATGTGTAGTACGTGCCTTTTAAGGGGCATAAATGAGTAACTCCATTATAGGGTTAAGGTTCTTTATTTGTTACCACAATCAATAATATATTGATATTTAACACTGAAATAATAGAATAAATAAATTAAATAACACACCAATTACAAAACTATCACAGACTTAATTCTAAAACATATTATACAATACAGTGTGATATTTCTTATATCCAAATTTACCTTCTGACAATGTAGAAATATTTTCTACTATTAAGGTTATGAACCTAAATTCTTGTTTTAAACAATGTAATTATAACTGTGTAACAATATAACTTGTTAATATTATTCCAATAAATTACAATTGTCTGGTGACAATATAACTGACATATTTCAAAATTATACCCTTCTAATTATAAAAACATGTATACAAGTATATAATATTCTGTGTATGTACTGTGATATTCAATTAATTACAAACATTATTGATTTAATACACAAGTTTGGTATGTATTCCAGATTTGGTTATAATAGACAAATCTGCCAAGGGAGAATACTCTATATGCATTATATCTATACTATAAATACAAGACAAAATCGTCTGTTCATAAAATACATAAACAATAAACGATGCTTACCACTTGTGGAGCGTGTTTTATTTGGTGATAAAATAATGGTACAGGACTACATGATTACATTCTTATACCTTACACCAGTTACATCAAGTCCTGTAAACCAAAATTACACATTTATAATAATAGGACTAAATGTCAATATAAGTACATGTATACGTGCAACTATAAAAATACATATAAATACAATTCATATATTTGTGTTAATAAATATACAATGTACTTTTAAAATACAATAAACATATTAATGTAGCGAATTGAGCTACTGATTTGTTTACATCTGTATCTTGTCCGTTCATCCATGAATCGGACCAAGCGACAAAAGCGATATACCAGATACAGACATCGTGAATGTATGAAAGATGTGTTTTTTATTCCTTTCGCAAACGGTGGGTCTAATATTGAAAAATAATGAAAATAAGAAAACAACCCAAAACTACTATTTGTGTTGTTTTATGTGTTATTTATAACAATATTATGCATTTAATAATCATTTTGAATGCAAAAATAATATAAAAAAATTAAGAAAAACGATACAGTCTAGCAAATAGTATCACGGACACTTCTTTTTTTCCCAATCGCGGCGATTTGCATAACACCGTCATGAGGAAAAGAAGCCATAACATACCATTTACATAGTTTTAATTTTTATTTATATGAAAATCTAGTTTTGATAATAATTTTCTGTACTTTATTACAAAAAAAATTGTCTAAAACGATATATTTGAGCAAATATTATCATTGTTATTCTTTTCCCAAACGCGGCGATTTGCAGATCGACATGACGAAAAGAAGCCATTTCTACGTTTGACATAGTTTTAAGTGTTATTTAAATGAAAATCTGGACTTAATTATCATTTTGTAACTTGTTCAGAGAGATTTAATAGTCTACTCGTGTACTCGATCTATAAAAAATCCTGTATTGAAAACAAAGGAAAACGTTGTTTATATCGTTACTTTTCGTTTAATATTACTTATCAGCCATTAATAACAAAATTGTCATTTGAATACGATGACAGCATATCTAACTATTAGCGACATCACGTGACTTTTGTGACGTGACTTCCGGTCAACAATACACTAAAATTTTAACCTTGAGAGCTACGGGAGGCGCTAGAAAATTGACAATTTCTTGTAAAATACACAATTTAAGATTACTTTGCATCTTTCTCGATAATCAGTAATAGTTACCTGATCGATAAATAATAATCTTTTCAGTTTAAATCGATGGGAAATTACGTCCCTGGACTTTCGTAAAATCCATCATTTTTTCCTCGATTTTACCGTTATGTGTATGTAAAATGCCTCGACCCCTAGGTACTTTAATTGAAAATTCCACGATTCCTGTTAAATAATTGATAGTTTTGCATCTTCCTGCAAGTAGTTGACATGTGGAAATGTGGAATTGTTACGTTTATATCAGTTTAATTTTACATCCTGTCTCGTCCCTAGACGTTTGAAGTTCATCAATTTTTTGGCAACAACGTACAAACTTAACAAAGAATGCACGGTGATTGAACTTTAAATCGCTATTAAAAAAAAATCTGCTCAATATTTAAAAAATATGCTGATATCCACATAATCTTGAAATGTTTTCCGATAAGAAAATGTTATTTGTATCAGTTTAATTTAACGAGAAAATACTTCCAAATTATTTTTTAAAAAGTGCATAAAAACCTCGATAAATCACGTACAATCCCTATTAATTTACGGTAATTTGTAAATTCAGTCGTTCGAAATGTGTCAAATTTGATCAATAAAATTAATATGACAAAAAATATGCTGATATCCTGTAGAAGCTGAATAATGATTCTTTCCGAAAATCGAGTTCCTAACAGTTTAATTTGTGTTCTTATTACTTCCAATTTTATTTGAAAATGACAAAATGTTTAAGATCGAACAAGAAAAATCCAACATGGCGGAGCTCACCGGAAATAGTGTTCATGTTTAGTAGTACACGGATTTGACAGATTATATCATCTATTTCACCCATTTATTCATGATTCTTTAAAAAATATTCCAACTGATTAAACATATTTCATGTCAAGAATGTGCATTTTCCTCTTTAGCCACTTTGTGGACACGCCAATAATATAACGTTTGTTTGTAATTTTTAACACTTGGCTTGATACTGTCCATGCAATTTTTCTGGATTACAGATATTTTTTTCTTGCAATTATGTAAATTGTTTCGAGAAGTCAAGGTCCACACAGGGGAGTACAATACATCCTAATTAATTATACACAAAGCCATAAAAATGGCAGAACCCCCGGTGCGTTTATTTCCTGTATTATTGTACAGGTAAATAATTTCACACACTTTTTTTTTAAATAACATAATTCGACCAGTCAAAATGACAACAAAAATGTAGCATCATACGATTTTGGCTATCCTGTTAAACAAAAACTACATTTTTTTCACAGGAACAAAAGCTTTATTAACAAAACAAAAAAAAACAAAAAAAAAAACCATTATGCATCCAGCTTTCGGCTAACCTTTTCAACTCCTAAGCGATTATTTCGTGTTCCAAACTTTTTTGTAACCTCGTGTATAGGAATATAATTTTCTAAATCTTCACTTTTCGCTGCAAGAATGCTTAATGTTTTGAACCGATTTTTTTAATGCTTAATGTTTTGAACCGATTTTTTTTAATGGAATAATTTTAATAGTAAATTTCACATTTTAATGTAAAAGTTACTTTAAATAATTCATCTGAATATTTGTTTTCAGATCAATTAATGAATTCAATGATTACCTAAAAAATGCATTTTACATGTTATATCAGTACAATATATGACCAGAGACATATTATTTTATATGTTTCTGATATTAACGGGTTATCGAAAGCTAGATCATAATTAATTTAAATTACAGATTCTAGTAATCGAACCTGATTATGACTGGTATGTTGCATAGTTCCGGAGAAAATATAGGTACCAGTCGAAAAGTAATTACAGAGTTGTCGAACCTAATTATGACCGTAATAGTTGAATATGACGCCTTTCTCTATAATCTGCCCATCACGCTTTACGATAGTGTCACCTTCTGTCATATTTAACATGTCAAATGAATCGATCCAGGTAAATACATTGTTAACAATGGAAGGGGGTGTTGTCTCGAGGTTATTCACCTTTGAGGTTTATTTCCTGTCGTCTTTAAACCCTTGCATTCAAATATCTCTTTAACTGAACAATTGAGCAACTTTCAAAATCATCGATATTAATGTATGCACCAGGTACATCATCAGCAGAAAGTAGAATATTTCAGTATTTCCACATATAAAGTTTAAACTTAGAGATTCTTATATTCTGATAAATGGAACATGCACTTATGCTGTTCATACCTTCTATAAAACAACAAATTCTACCATAAATAAAAGGCCGTTGGCCACTGGTCCCCCGACGCCAAGGTTATATCGTAAGATTAAATTTTGAAACTACTGTAAACTAGAGGGTCAGGTGAGCCTGTATCACTCATAATTCTGAAAGGGGACCATCCAAGGACCATTTTGAAGTAAAAAAAGGGGAGTAACTCTGGTTAGATTTGTCGAGAAATCATCATTATCGAACTTGACCTAGATATTCATGAGATACAATTACGTACCAAACCTAGTTTGAATCTGACTTTTTGTTCACAAGTTATAATTTGGAAACCAAAATATTAGCAATTTTGAAGTAAAAAAAGGGGAGTAACTCTGGTAAGATTTGTCGAAAAATGATCGCTATCGCACTTGACCTAGATATTCATGAGATACACTTACATACCAAACCTAGTTTCAATCTGACTATTTGTTCCCAAGTTATCATCTGGAAACCAAATATTTAGCAATTTTGAGGTATAAAAAGGGGCACAACTCTAGTAAAAATAGTCGAAAAATTGACCTAGATATTCATAAGATACACTTCCATACCAAACCTAGCTTCAATCTGACTTTTCATTCACAAGTTATCATCTGGAAACCAAAAAGCACACGGACGGACGGACGATACCCATTTCTATAGTCCCCTTCGACGAAGCGTCGGGGGACAATAATGTGTTCCTACCTAAGACAGTAATATTTGTAGGTTACAGACCATTAAATCCAGGAACAATGACTTATATATTCAATAATTCTATAATAGTTGACTATTTTAGATATTAATTAAGTTGAATATTATGAAGAAAGGGGGATTTATGTTGTAAAAGTAATACTACATCCCCATTTTCTGCAGCGCCATTGACGTACACAATTTTACACTAAAATAATGATAGGTATACCATCTTCCTATGGTACCGCGGGTTTTATGGTACCACGGGTTTTGCATTTCGTGCGATTGCGCACGTGAAAGCGCCGCCTCGTGGCAGGTCTATTTTTGGAAACAGAAAACGTGTTGTCCATGTTGACGTTCATCACCAAGTTTCATTAAAATGTCAATATTTCTGGTGATTAGACCTTTTTTATCATTTCAGCTAGAATTTCTAACATGTCTGATACTTCCGCCATAGCAGGTTCACTAAAATGTCTTCAAAATATACCTTACTTTATGTCTTACATGTGCAAACTGATGCTATGTTGTCTGGTTATTTATTTTCAAAACGAGGCTACCTGGAATTTCTCGTTGCTATTTCAAGAAATTGCCGCCCAACAAAATATAATGGAAAACTTTAATGTGAACTACTTTTGTTTTATTAATATTTGACCATGACAAAAAATTATGTTAACATTTCAAAACCTTTCTGCTGTTATTAAATTTGGTTTGATAGCAATTCCTTCAGTCCTGATGCACATATATGTAAGAAAAAAACTACAACTCTAAATTAAACATTTTATGTAACTCGAATAAATAAGTTAAAAAATATATAACATGGCGTGACCTGCAAATTTGAGAAATTAATTTCGAAATACTGCAACTGGACAAATTTTCATTATCCAGTAATAGGGGTTTCATGCCAAAAAATAAGGTACCTTGCAGAACCCTGGTTATTACAAATAATAAAAGGGCTCAACTGTACCATCATTTTCCACTTTATCTTTTGAAAAAATTCCAAGTATAACCAAAGTTATTACCATTTTTGTGTTCAGAATATATCATATTTTGTAACCAACATGGATATATATATATATAGCATGTATAATGCATGGCACCATTTTAGTGTAAATTACTCTTGTTTTATGCACTTGTTCATAAATAAAAGACAAACTATGCATGTAATCACATAGAAACTATACATTTTTTGTTTCGGTGGAGTATGTCGCAGACTTTGGTTTCTGCGGATTTTAATAAAAATACAAAATGGCGGACAAAATGGCCGCTGTCGTTCGTTAAAACTGGGAATTATAACTCTTTAGTAATAAAAACTAGCAATATTGTTCAAAAATGAGTCATGAAAGTATAATAAATGTAATAACATGTACACTGTGTTTGTTTTAAATAGAGGAGACTTAAAATAAAAAATGACGGACATTATGGCGGCCATCTTGAATTGTGAAAAAAAAAAAATATTCAGAAAATATAGCTTGTAATATATCAAATTGTAGATATTTTCAATGGTAATCAAATTATTCCATTTTCATAAGTTATAAACTATAACACTCCAGATTATTTGGAAAAGTATTGATTAATTCAATATGGCCGCTATTCTGTTTGCCATTTTGAATTTTGAAAAACAGAGTGAGTGATTGTTGTCTAATGCGAATTCAGCAATTTTTCAGCTTATATCATGTCACGAACAAGTTAATTCTCAATGAGGTGATCATGAGATCCGCTTTGTACTAGACCAACACGCAGAGTATGATTTTTAAAGAGCTAGCTCACTGAAACGAGTCCACATGTAGACATGTCACTCCACTCGGACACATTATTCTGAATCCGAGCCAACCAGTCTTTGTTCTTTCTCCTTAATGCTGCATGCCTAGCAGAGAAGCAACAAATACAAATTTTATAGTCTTTGGTTTGACCCAATTGTGGCTCAAACTTATGATCTACCGCACTCAAGGCGGGCACGCTAACCATAACGCCATCGATGTGCACATGGTTATTGAAAAAAAACTTGCAAGAATTGCATGTAAGATAGTTTCAATACTTTATTTCAATTTAAAATTCTTTTTTTTTTAAATGTATACTGTTCTTGACAATCTGATCAAATTCCACCATTGAATGTCATATAGCAACAAGTTGAATGTTATTACTGTAGCACATCAAATGAGAGTTCAGTATGACATGGTTCACATCTTTATACTGTCCAGTAGCATCATATCCAATAGTACTGGGTTTCCACCAATATTGCTTTTGTTTCAAGTCTCATGAACTATCCAGCAGTCCCAAACTAAAAAAAATAAGAAAATATATACAGTATTATTCATACAAAAAGATATAGAAAACAAATTGACAAAAATAATTGCTCGACAGAAACCAAATTTAAGCCAAGTTTCAGAGGACTGATTAGCAGTCCCCTTGCTACAATGTACCTGTAAACTTTCAGCTACATTGTATAAAAAAAGATAGGTTGGAACCGGTGTATTGTGGACATTTGTCTTGTTTTAAAGTAAAATTTATTTTAATGGTCCATTAAACTAGAGGCTCCCAGGGCCTGTAATCGCTCACCTGGTTATAGATTTGAAGTTGATAGAAAATGGGAGCGACACAAATAATTCAAATTGTCATTTCGAAGAATTGGACTTGATACCAGATGTTTTCATTTAAAACAAAAAACATGGTAGTAGACAATATTGTAATTACACTTTGCATCCTTATTATACAAATGTAAATAAAAAAAAAGCTTGTTGTCCTGAATATAGCTAAAATTCTGCTCGATGGATGCTAAACCATACCTACATTTAGAAAAGCACTGGTATGATTATTTTCATTATTATTTTCTATGTACTAGTATGTTTTAAATTTATTGCTATTTGTCATTTTTCTCATTTGCCTCAATGTAGCTACGGCCCTGTCTTGGCAACATATCAAGCTTAGAAATTTAGAGTAAAAATAATATTATTTCATTTATTCATACACTTCACTCACATCACATATTTATTTATACCATTTATGGATGGGAAACAATGTGTTACCTTACTCACAGGAACTCAGTATTTTGATGATTTAATTCTCAGGAAAATGGGGAAAAGATGTAAAAATGAATTAATTTTATGTTAAATATGTAAATAATATATAATAGTAAGAATAACTTTGGACTGAATCACCTGGAAATCAAACTCCTCTACCCCCTTATTGGCCTTAATTGTCCTCTTAAAACAAGAACAATTTTGTCTACAGCATGTGTGTTCCAATACGAATGAAGAATCAGGTCAGGGAATACATAGCTTGTTTGCATATGTTTTTTAACCCCCCCCCCTTCCCCCTTTTTATAGGTTGTCACTGACACTGCTCAACTACACAACTTGCCTTTGGTCAAACCTTTATTGCATTTGATTTATACATTAAAGTGGAAATAACAGATAAGTAATAGATATTTACCTGAGATAATTGCCTTTGTTGTATTTTACTGTCATCCCCGGTCTCTGACGACGTTCTGAAAAAAAAAATCAAAAAAAAATCTGAAACGGGTCATTTAAAACAACATTTCCACATGGTATTTTCAATTAAAATAATTATCAAAATCACTATTCTTATGTAAAAAATGTCAGAGAATTCGATTATGAGTGCCCTTTAAATAATAAATATCAACTTACCATTGAAAATCTTCAATTTCTTGCTTCTGTTTACATATCTCTGTCCAGCATTCTTCAATTATAAAAGGGCACATACCTATGGAAAGCTCAGGATATAAGCTTTCCATTGATTGGTGACCCTCCCCTCGAAGGGGAAGGTCTAAAACCAGGACAGGTATTTTTCAGTATGTTTATATGTATAACTTTTGAACGGAATGAGATATTTTCATGATCTAAATTATATAATAAAGAAGGGATTAAAGGCTTTAATTTGATATAAAGATTCAAAAAAAATATTGACATTTGATACCCTAAATCGTGGCAGGACAGTGTTTTTCAATGGCGGAAATGACGATAATTTGTATCAAAATATTTGTTTTGATCACGTATAACACTTTTAAATCAAATGTCTGTCAAATA
>MJUT01005461.1:101225-120015 GCA_002080005.1 Gigantidas platifrons
AATCGCGGCTACTTTTTAATTCATTAGTTCATGAATATTCATGAGACTATTGTCACGTGACTTAATTTTTGAAAATATATTCATTACAAAAAAGTGCTTGTATCCCCTTTACGGCACCTCAAATTCCTTTTTGATCACGTGATTAGTTTAGTTTATTTCAACCGGTGTTAGCAAATACGGAAAGAGATGAACTATACATTTCATCTTTTAATTGTAAAAATATCAAAACTTCTGGTCCTTTTTTATATGAAATGAGTAAAGTCTATGAGGTGATCTTAATTCAAGAACATTGGCTTTTTGACTTTGAATTGCATTTACTGGACCAAATACACGAAAATATTAATGGAATTGGTAAAGCAGTAGATTCTGATAACAATTTTAAATTTAGTAATTTAAGACGAGGGTCGCAGAAAATTGACAAATATATTAAACCTTTGAATGACGGAGGCACTAGAATCCAATGCATTGAAATATCGACCAACAATCCCATCTTATTAATCTCGGTATATTTACCTACCCGAGTAGAAAATGATAGATTTGAGGAATTTAGTGATTACCTAGACCAGTTATATGAGATCATACAGAAATTTGAAATAACTCATGAGATTTTAATGAAGACATCTCCAAAACAATAATTCTAGAAGAGCAAATAAAATGAAGACCATAATGAAAGAATGCAACTTACAAACACATTTTAATGGTCCATCATTTATAAACATACAAGGTATAGATGTATCTGAGATCGATTATTTTTTCTTCAACAAGTCTGATAGAACATCATACAAACTAACAGTGTATCTGATCACCATCCAATTGGTGTAAATATGCAATGCTCAGTGCAAAAAGTAAATAAAAGGAACAGTGAAAAGAAAAAGAGAATAAAATCGGACAAAGTTAATAAAGAAAGATATCAAGAGATAATAAACGACCAAATTGAAACAATTGAAGAAAAGATGAAGGCCAATAATACATCTTTTAATGATTTGATAAAAGAAACAACGGAAATGCTCACAAATTCAGCCAATATTTGCTCAAAACGTAGAGATTATGTCAAAAATATACTTAAGTTACAGATTTGGAACAAAGAAATATCTCATGCTCTATATTTAAATAAACAGGCTTATAAGCATTGGAAACAAGCAGGTCGTCCTTCAGATCCGGACAACCCTTTATTAATACGTAAGAAAGAGACAAGAAAGAAATTTAGAATGGAACTACGAATCGAGCATTCGAAAAGGAAGCATATTTACAGAGATAGAATTATCAATGCAAACAATAATGACAAGCGATTATTTCATCAATTGATAAGAAGGCAAAGAAAAAATGGCAATATCTACATAAATGACCTACATGTAGGAGATGAGATGTTAGAAGGTGAAAACGTAATAGATGGCTAATTAGCACACTTCTCAAAATTAGCAGAACCAAGCAATAATCCTGAGTATGATTATGAACATCTAAACTTATGTGAGATGGACTATGAAGCTATTAAAGATATCTGTAAGAACATTCAACCAAGAAGAATAAAAAGAGCCGAAATTGAAAATGCTATCAATTCAATCAACAGAGGAAAATCGGAAGATATATTCGGACTATCAATTGAAAACATCATATTTGCTGGAGATAAATGTTTGGACTTACTGCATAGAATTATAAATTTTATATTTGAAAAACAGCTGATTCCAGAATTTATTAAAATTGGACTACTTTCTCCAATATTTAAAAATAAAGGGGATAAGCATCAAGCAAAAAATTATAGAGGTATTGTCGTATTGCCTATATTTATTAAACTAATTGAATTTATTGCGAGAATTGATTTGAGACCGATTTTACTATCAAAATAATCACCAATACAAAGAGGTTTTACAGAGAACATTTCTCCAATTAATGCCGCAGTAATGTTTGAAGAGGTTTATCGTGAATTTGATGTCCAGAACAAACCTTTCTACATTGCTTTATTTGACGCTAAATCAGCATTTGATGTCGTCGAGCTGAAAATGCTAATGCGCAAAGCCTATCTACTAGGCATCGATCTGTCAACTTGGTTAATTATTGATGAACTTCATCGTAACACTCGATCTGTAGTAAAATGGAACGATCATATTTCACAGGAATTGTATTCATCTCAAAGTGTTAAACAATGCGGACTGTTAAGTGCAGATCTTTATAAATTATATCTTGAAGATTTCCTCAACACACTATCCCAATCCAAAATAGGCTGTACAATTGGATCAATAAATGTTAGCGCAGTGGTTTGTGCTGACGATGTGGCACTAACATGCGAAAATCTCTACGACTTACAAATACTTCTCAACAGTGCGGTTCTCTATAGCCAAAGACGCTCTCCAACCTCAGAAGAGCGTAATTATTCATGTAAATGAAAAATTGACTAAATCAAACAATCCAGCGCATACGTTTGGGCTAAATGGAGAAGAAATGCCAAATGTAGATAAATCATCACATCTCGGTATAATTAGATCCACGAGCAAATTAAAAACAGAGAATGAAACTATTGATCAAAACATCACAAAGGCAAGAAGAGCCTCGTACAGCTTAATGACAGCTGGTCTTCATGGGGATAATGGTCTAGACCCGGTCACATCAATAGCCATAATAAAAACGTATATATCTTACCAATCTTGACCTATAGTTTAGAAGTACTACAACATAGAAACTCTAATATACAAAAATTGGAACAGTTTCAAAAATCTATTCTAAAAAGAATACTCTCTTTACCAAAAAATGCTCCAGATCCTGTTTTATATGTTATTTCCGGCATATTACCCATTGAGGCACAGATTGATATCAAATGTTTGACATTATTTAATAATATATAGCTCGACAGCCAGATGATACTTTGGAGAATGTATTAGCAAAAAGACATTCAAATGCAAAAGAAAACAACAGTACTAGCTGGTTTATCACAATTAAGAAGAAATTATATAAATATAACTTACCAAACCCACTTGCAATACTGGATTCTCCTTTAAAGAAAAATGAATGGAAAAATACGGTGAAGAAAGCTGTAGAGAAGCATTGGAAAACCGCAATTTTAGAAAATTCCAACAAGTATAATTCGTTCAACTATATGAACTGCGATGTATTTTAACCAAATAAAATCCATCATTTGATACAGATTGATAACACCTCTGATCCATCAGTAGAAGCAGTGCGCATTGCGGTTAAGCTCAAATTAGTCACCGGCACTTATAATTTACAAGTGAGAGCTGCAAAATTTAGAACAACAAATACAAGGATATGTGAGCTATGTAGTAAAGAAGATGAAGATATTGAGCATTTTATTCTAAGATATAAAATCTTACAATGTGTCAGAGCACCATTTTTAAATGAATTAGCAGATATACTGCAGGGAACATTCTCTAAACAACTATTGGATTTGCCATCCGTCGTTTGTCTACAACTTATTTTAGACTTTACAAAATTATATAATCATGAAAATCACAGATGGTTCAAATATAATAAGGATCTAGGAAGAACCATTGAACATCTCTCAAGAAAAATGTGTTATGCACTACACACTGTTCGCATCAGATCAATTAAGAAAAGAAAATGAAAAGACAGTATAAGGAGACATTATGGTTGATAACATTTGAAATAGTAGTGAGGATGTTAGACTTTACAATAGCAAGATATTGAATGAGTAGGGTTGGTGTGGGATATTCCACGCTTGACCAGAATGTACAATAATTATGTAACTAGTTTTAAATACGATATGGTGATGGTCTCTGATATTTTATATTTTATCTTTTATAATGTACATATAACAAGCAGATAAATTGAACTGCAACCATTTTAATGAATAATATTTTATATTTTTAATACTGTCGTCCGACAAAAGTTATTTTTAATATCGACCTGGAATCCAGAAACAAATGTAATTCAGGATGGTGGAGGGAAACACTCCGAGCGGAGGTTGTCCATAAGGACGGCTAAAGATTTGGCGGTAAGGTAAGGTGTCAAGATGCAGACAGAATTCTGTATGGAATATATATTTTTCCAGTAAGTTTTACATACCTCAAGGGACCCTTGACATATATTCGTAGTCCGGACATCAAACTCATTGAAATTTAAAGCTGCTGGGAACCTTTGTTCTTTATTTATGGCAATGTTTGCATGTTTTTCCCGGATATTTAAGACCGGAAGTTTTATAATTTTGCATCGCATCAACAGAAACAGTTGTTTATTGTGTCTCTTTCAACGTTTTCTCTTGTGATTTTTTTACTTTTTGCATAGATATTGAAAGAATAATATTCATTTTTCTGATATCACGCAGGAACCACTGATTTATATCGAAGTAAATTGAAATTTGGGAATTGAACTGAAAACGTGTCAGAGTAAAGTTTCGCACATCGCAAATTGACCAGGAACTCTATTATTTCTAAAATAGCAATTTTTTGAAGGAAAAAATGCCATTGAAATTGACAAGCGCATCGACGCCATTTAAAAAAAATGGCGACATATGGAAATGTGAAAACGGCCCGATTTTGCCATATGTGTAGAAACAAACTAAAGGTTGACCTAAAGCTTCACGATATAGGCAGATCACATCCTATTGGTGATATTCGTGATGGTAAGACATCCATCATAGTCAGATTCCTATCGTATAGACAAAGACAAATGGTGTACAGCAATAAAAGAAAACTGAAAAACAACCCTGACAAAACATTCATAGCTGAAAATCTAACGAAAGACAGATATGATTTACTAAACAGACTTAAAACATTAAGATTGAACAAGAAGATAAATTATTTTTGGACTCACGATGGATCACTGATAGAAAAGGAAACTGAACTATCTCGACACAGGGTAGTCATGTCAAGACAAGACATATACAAAATTGGTGGGAAGTCCTCAAGGTGATGAGGATTAGGACATCCGTTTACACCGTCTTCTATATGTTTTGACTTAATAAATGTTTTGCTTACCAGTGATCTAGTTTATTTGTATAAAACACGTGCTTCTGTTTGTAAATACCGTGACTCCACATAGTTATGCTAATACACCTTTTGTTATCCGTTCAACATAATTTTCACTATATAATTTGGGTTGTTTTTTATTTTGTTTTTGTTCAATGCAAAGTACTAAAACAAACAACATATTTTTTCAACATTTAAATGCCCAGTTATATACGAGTACTTCATCTTTTAAATCAATTTCTACAGGTAAATTATCATATCGTACAGTGTTCGCAGTCTTTAATAAGCTCGTTAAAAAAACTAATTCATTTTCATTATTATGGGAATTACAAAAGTAACATTCTTAGTAGTGTATGTGCAAATCAACTTCAATGACAATTAAGCTATCTATATTAAAGGGATATTGTCTACCAGCTGCGTAATTTTTCATTCCCAAAATTGTAATATCTTTACATATATAAACTAAAACAACAGATACAAGTGCACAGTTGGCTGTTTAATATCAGACTGATGATTTTTAGTACAACACAGAAAGAATAGAACTTTTAACCTTAAACCTAGATCATTGTATAATTGACAACATGTGTAGAGAAAGTGCTGGCACAGCAGACGGTCAAAACAATTAAACTGATAAGCTGTTATATTGTTAGATTACTATACACCTCCACCCTAAGTTTTCAATTAAACTCTTGATGACATAAATTTTATCTTTACAGTCTCTTGAAATAGTAAGTCAGATTCATGTCTTTAGCACTTTAGTAGTAATGTCCTGACAGAAATGAAACTTGAAAAATGAAAAAAATATAAAGTTCGCACTGGGACTATTATACTGACGGGACTGGAAACTGATCGCTTGATCAAGATTTCAATGTCCCAATAACAAGATTATTGATTTTTTTTCCTTGATTGACAGCTGTATGATCACGTGACTAATTAGCGTGTAAACAACCCAACGCAACAGAAAGTATCATCGGCAAATATTAAATAAATGAATTTTAATCAGATGAAATAAATAAAGCAGAAACGCAACAGAAAGTATCATCGAAAATTATATAAACAAATTTAAGATAAAATACTTAAATCGTAGAGGATTTTAGGTTTTTTTAAGTAAACATCACTTCTACATGACCTGAGTAAAAAAGGCAAAACCTGAAAAAAATGTGCTATTTCATCGACTTGCTCTGAAGATTCAAGTGAAAACATTAAGACTAAAATGATTATTTCTGATGCGTATCTCATTACTGTTTAAGAAAAGCAATAGTTTGAGTGCCGATAATTACACGATTAGAAGGAGTTGTATAAATTCCACTGTGTCATAAGTCCTATCTGACTCGGGCAAGAAACAGATGACATCAAAATGCGATTCTCGTAAAAAACTTACTATTGGACAAAACTGGGTAAAAGATATGTCGATCCATCCTTTGTTTATGTTTCTTTAACTTACAAAAGAAGAAATGATATATTTCTTATATTACAACAAACCTTTGGAAATATTCGAAAGCTGCTTCAAACATCGTAGCGTGGGTACGCTTCGATTTTCTTCTCAAAATCTACTACTTTGATCTCGAATAAAACATGCACAGACAGGTTTAAGAAATTCTTAACTATTCAATTTGTTATAATAACATATTAATTCGATAATTATTGTGTTTACATAATGAATGATAATCACAGTATGCTATAAAAACACTTACTTGATTGTATGTTCAACCCACGCTTCCACTGTCAAAACAATATGGCGGAAATCGAAATCTCGTTTTCGGCACTGATATCTCGATCTGTGATTACATGGTTAATCAGAGAGCTTCCAGTCCCGTCAGTATAATAGTCCCAGGTTCGCACAATTGTCATTATTATTTCATTGTCATCTCTGATCGGAATTTCAATGTCTACATCATATTCGTTTTCAGTTGGTTCTGTGTCAAGTTTGTCCATGTAATATCTCCTAATGTCATCGATGTGTCGTCGCACTAATGTTCCGTTTGTGAGTTCGATCTTGTAAGACACTGGTCCAGTTTTAGCTAATACGTTTCCGCTTATCCATTTTGTTTTAGAATTCTGGACAAAGTTTCGTATAAACACATTGTCTCCTTCTTTGAAAAGACGTTCCTTTGCTGTTTTATCGTGATAGAACTTTTGTTTTGATTGTTTGTTATGCACTCGGTCTTCAGTGTTTGGAAAGATTAAATCCAACCGAGACTTTAGCTGTCTATTCATTAAGAGTTGACAAGGCGGTACTTGTGTTGTACTTTGTGGTGTTATCCTGTAGTGAAATAATTTGTTTTTGCAATTTCTCTTCGGTACTTCCTCCTTTCATCTTTTTCATACTCTCTATAAATATTTGAACGGCACGTTCAGCACACCCATTTGATGATGGTACTGTTGTACGATGTCTTATACCATTGACGTGCATATAGTTTGCAAACTCAGAACTTGTAAAACTACCTCCATTGTTTGTTACAATAACATCAGGTAATCCATGTGTAGCAAACGTACTCCTTAATTTACATATTGTTTCCGTTGTTGACATGCTGTTCATCATGTGTACATCTATCCATTTAGAATACGAATTATACGATAATGAACAAAAATGTATGTCCCATAAATGGCCCTGCAAAATTAAATGCATTCGGGGCCATAGCTTAGTGGGGTATTCCCATGGGTGAAGTGGAGCCTCTGCTGGTAAATGTCGGTTTTCCTGGCAACTTAAACAATTCTTAACTTTTGTTTCTAATTCAGAGTCTAATCCTGGCCACCACAAATAACTTCTTGCATGTAGTTTGCAAACTCAGAACTTGTAAAACTACCTCCATTGTCTGTTACAATAACTTCTTGCAAGTCGTTTCATTCTCGTAATACCAGGATGACCTTCGTGTAACTCATTTAACATGATTTCCCTTGCAGTTGAGGGTATAATCACTCATCCTCCCAATAGAAGTATTCCATCTTGCGAACTAATTTCATGTTTACGGTTAAAATACGGTTTAATTTCATCACTTGTACACTCTCCAGACCACCCATGCAGTACACATCGTAACACTTCAGATAAGATTTTATCTTTACTTGTCCATTTCTGAATTTGTTTTGATGCTACAGGCGTATTTGCTTCTAAATGTTCAATTGTCATGATTGTATCTGCTGGGATATTATTTTTTACCTCAGTATTTTCAGAAATCGGTAATCTACTCAACGCATCAGCATTGTTATCCTGGCCTTCACGGTACACAATTTTGTAATTATATCCTGAAAGTGTCGGTGCCCAGCGCTGTATTCTAGATGCTGCCATAGCTGGAATAGCCTTATCTTCTCTATGCAGTCCAACGAGCGGCTTATGATCAGTTATGATGGTTACAAAGTTTCCATACAAATACTGGTGAAATTTACGCACGCCAAAAATAATGGTTAAACTGTCACACTCAAGCACAGAGTAATTCTTTTCAGCTGCTGTAAGTGTTCTTGAAGCAAACGCAATGGGTCGGTCGCTTCCGTCGCTCATTCTGTGTGATAGTATGGCTGCTACTCCATTGCAGAAGCGTCGCATGATAACAACAGATCTTTTGCAGAATCGAAATGTACAAAAACTTCTGCTGACTTCAGCAATTTCTTTCACTCCAAGAAAGCTTTTTCCTGTTCGACACCCCATGTCCAATTTACTTTACTTTGTAAAAGTGAGTTTTACAGGTTTAACAGTGTTGACAGGTTTTTCAGAAACCTGTTATAGTAGGCTAACATACCACGATAGGCTTTCAATTCTGACACATTCGTAGGCCTCGGAGCTTTGTCTATAGCTTCCACTTTGCTTTCATCTGGCTGAATTCCGTCTTTGGTTATTTTAAAACCAAGATAAACAACTTCTTTAGCAAGAAATGTACATTTGCGTTTTTTGAGCCTAATTCCAAATTTCTTGAATCTTTCAAGTACATCTGACAAGGTTTTCAAATGACTATCTCTGGTCTTTCCGGTGATTAATATGTCGTCAACCCTAACTAACACATTGGGTATTCCCTGAACAACATTTTCAAGTGTTCTTTGAAAAATACCGGGACTTGACGATACTCCATATGGCAATCTGTTGTATCTGAACAACCCCTTATGAGTATTAATTGTCACATACCTTTTACTGTCTTCATCTACTTGAATCTGTTGATAGGCCTGGTTTAGGTCCAGTTTTGTAAATTCCTAGCCTTCCGTAAGTGCTGCGTACAAGTCTTCAGTCTTACGTATCGGATAATTGTCTAACTTAGATACGGCATTAACTGTCACCTTATAATCACCATAAATTATAATCTCTCCGGGTTCTTTAACTACCGGAACTATAGATGCAGCCCATTCCGAACATTCGACCGATTCAAGCTGACCCTCTCTCTGTAGACGCTCTAGTTCTTTCTCGACCTTATCCTTTAATGCATACGGCAACGGCCTCGCTTTGTAATATTTTGGCACTGCTTGTTCATCAACATAGATTTTGGCTTTGACTGACGATATGCATCCAAATTCTTCTCTGAAAACTTCTTTATTGTCCTCTAATATTTCCTCCAATGTCTGGTTCTTGGAAACCATAAATATTTGTTTCCAATCTAATTTTAGTTTGGCCAACCAGTCTCGACCTAACAAATTTGGTCCTTTATGCGCAACTATGGTTACTGGCAATTTCACAGGTTCTTCATCTTGAAGTTGTACAGTCACTTCCGTTTTCCCTAATACTGGTAACGGTTGTCCTAAGTATGTGCGTAGCTGTCCTTTGACTGGTGTCAACTCAGCCTCCTGTTTGATTATTTTGTATGTGGTATCATTAAACACAGTAACTGAAGCCCCTGTATCAATATCCATCTCTATTTCTTTTCCATTAACATTCACATTTACTTTGTACGGGTCAGTTGTGTCTGTTCCAACAGCGTATATAGAATAAAGTTCATCTTCACTTGAACTTGCAGCTTCAACATAATTTGTTTTCTTATTAAAACTACCTTTTTTGGCAAAGTGCTTAATGTCACTGTCCTTTTTATTCCGACATTTCTTTGCTATGGGACGCTTTTTCTTGCAAAAGTGGCATTTTGCATCCTTAAATTTGCATTCGTACGCATTATGATTACCACCACAACGATAACAATCATCCCGTTTCCCAGTAGAACCTTGTTTAAAGTGTCCCCTGGATTGATGTTTTGTCACCTTATTAATGTCTTTTTGCGGTAATCCTCCACTAGCTTGAATGTCTTGCGCATCCTTTGCCGCTGTTTCCATTGCGGTTGCAATAGCTAAAGCTTTCGCAAAGTCAAGCTCCGGTTCAGTTAAAAGTCGTCTCTATATTCTATCATTGTTAATCCCAACAACTAGACGATCTCTTAGCATTGCATTTAAAGTATCGCCATAATTGCAATGTTCTGCCACACTTCTCAGTTCCGCCACGTAAGAACGTATTGATTTTTCGCTCTGCCTCGTCCTACTGTTGAATTTGAATCTCTGGATACTTTCAGAAGGTTCTGGATTTCTGTGCTCCTTTATTAATTTGGTTAAATCCCCAAAATGACTTTTCACTGGGCTTTGTTGGGGCCAGTAAATCCCTCATTAAATTGTATATGTCCTTCTCCCACAAACGCTAAGTAGAATGTCTCTCTTTTGGTCTGCATAATCTATGTCATTTGCATTAAAATAGCATTCAAGCCTTTTAACATGTTGTATCCCGTCTTCGGATTCATCATATGGATCTAATTTTCCATCTGTGGGCATTGTCACTTAAATTTCTCGTCGCCAAAATATGTAATATCTTTACATATATAAACTAAAACAACAGATACAAGTGCACAGTTGGCTGTTTAATATCAGACTGATGATTTTTAGTACAACACGGAATGAATTGAACTTTTAACCTTAAACCTAGATGATTGTATAATTGACAACATGTGTAGAGAAAGTGCTGGCACAACAGACAGTCAAAACAATTAAACTGATAAGCTGTTATATTGTTAGATTACTATACAAATTATTGTCGATTTCGTACTAACCTTCATAAAATGAAGATTAACACCGAGTTATGCTGCAAAAGATGCGATTTTTTTTACAAAAAAGACCCAAAACTATCGTTATCGGTGTTACGATCTTAAGATTTTGAAGGTATTCCCGTTGTGTTTTGGTGGTTAGCTTTTACTATTTTATCCACTTGTAATTAGTTTATTTCCGTTTTGAATAAGTCTTTTGAAGTTTAGAGGACTTAAGTATTGATTTTTCTCATACTCTGTTCGGAATCGTAGTAAACATTAATACAATAGATCAAAAAGACTAGTTGTACTTTTATTGGGTTCATAACTCCTAAAAGTACATATCATGTTACATGGACTTCTTGGGTAGGTTAGTGGTATTTAAGTTGTCGTTTTTGGGATTTATTCACCACACGTTGTAATGTTACTGTAGAGTGTGTATGGTCGTTGTCTTGTCTTGTGCAAGGTCCTGTATTATAGTTTGATGTTTGACGTGTGATGTGTGCACATTACTGGTAGAGTCATTGATGTTGCCGACCGGCTGTCTGTTGACCGACGTGGATGGAATTGTGGATTTGACATTAACTGTTTTTTTTCAAATTCTTTTTGTTAATTTGTTTGTGTTTATATGATAATAATCTCTTGTGTTTATGTTTAAAATGAAATGTTTAAAAAAATTTAAAAACTTAATTTAATTTCACTATTATATCAACCAGCAAGGATGTCCGTTCGACTCTATCACACTTGGCGATCCTGTCGTCACAATCGGAATTATTGTTCGGATGACAAGAATGTAATTTTATTCATATCACCTTCCAATCTCCCATACAGAGTTGCCGGTCCTTGCAGGCTCTCTTTCTCTGTAGACGTCTCAAAGTAGTCCCAAAACACGTGATCAGGTAACGAACGATCATGTGACAATTTTTCCATAACCGACAGGCAAACTAACCAAAAGATCTCCTTTCTTGTCATGTAGATATTCAAAAGCTTGCCTTTGACAGTTCCCCAACACGATGTTCTTGTCATAATCTTTAACAATTGTATCTAATGTTGACATTTTATCGGATGAATAAGTAAACCAAATTACTCAGAATAGGAAAACGTTTCATAAAAATATAGTCCCTATAAATATAGCTTTTTTAAAATGGTATTTTGCCTCAAATAAAATCATATTTCACGTCAAAACTAAAGATATATGCAAAAAAGACGAATGGCGTCTTAGAAGCAAAATCGAGTGTATATTAATATTTACAAGAATCTTGTAAAATCGAGACGTTTACTTTACTTTATAAAAGTGCAGTGTCTTCCAGATGGAACAAATGCAGGATACATGTAGGGGATCAGTTGGACCGTTGGAACGAACTGAAGTAACTGAAGGAAGTGCTACACGTCCAAGCTCACGCTGAAATGTAGGAACGGTAAAACAAAGGGCAAGTAACTCCGTATTTTACCTGGAAGTTGTTGCCAAAAATGGCGGTAAATAAAAATTTCGGTGTGCTTATATTACGGGCTCCTACATAGATATAGAGTAAAATACAGTTCCGAATGTTTTTGATGCGTATTCATAAGATATTACCATATGCGGATATGGGTGGTACACTAACACTGACGTTTATTAATGGGCTACAAGCGGGGAATTAAGTTTATGATTTGACGGGAAAAAATGAAAATCATAATATACGCGAACTAAACAATCACGAAAACATTCTTTAATGTGTTTTCTATTTAAATTGTCATAATGTTTAATTAAAAATTCGCGTATTCATACAGAAATATTTTTTTGAAATCATGTACTATTTTTGCTAAGCAGAGTTACTTCCCTTAGATAAACTCTTTAGTTCTGTTTACCCATCCGGAACTCCTCGCGCATTTCTCCAAATGAAAAACACACTTGTTTTTCTTCACTTGGGGAAAGGCGCGAGGAGTTCCGGATGCTTTTTACCGGTTTTTTACCGGTAGAAAAACAAATTTCACAAAACGACTTGAACGGGAATAATTCCTAAAATAATCGTGATCAGTAATAAGAGCTTAAGGTAAGTGATCAAAAAGTGAAAGATTATATCAAATCATATGAAGTATATGTTGAGGAATACCGGATGGGACTCAATCCGACTGAAATATTGCCGTTATATCGGCATGTGATAAAACAAAATTCCAGCTTTTCCAAGTTTTGTCGGCTTGAGTGCTTCACATACTGGTCTCAACGCTCAGGGTCCACATCCTACTCGTATGCATACTGGAGTCATCCACCAAAATGCCAACCAACCACCTGTGTATAGTACACCTCAAAACATTAAGAAGGGAAAAATTAAACATTCCCCAGCATAATGTAAATCTTCATAACAACAACAGACATAATGAGACGACTTCAAACGTCACAGAAAGCATACTGGAGGTCATAATATGCCACCTAGATCTGATAAACGGCGTAGCTCTTTTCCATCACAAGATCAAGCTGATGTACCAACAATTAACTCTACTAAGAAAGAGGAAGTAGTTACTACCAAAGCTTCTCGACCAAACTCTTCACCAAATGACAGTCTACAAGTTCAAGGTGATAATGCTCAAAACAAAAATCAACATCTTGCTCCATGTTTTAATTCACGGGGGACATACTATCTGGAAACAAAGCCCAACATGAAATATCAACAATTGACTTAGAAAATGAGCCACAATCTGTTAATTTAGATCATCATCATTTTTTAGGGAAAAACAAAATCAAACTACCTCCGGACATACCCAACGATCAAAATGTAAAAAATCAACAAGAACGGGCATTGTGAATTTATCATCTGAAACAACACTTGATTATATCATGCTTACCACCATTAAAATGGAAGACAAAGGGAATTCTCTATATCTCAATACCTTAGAGACAACATCTGATGTGATCTGTATACAGGAACACTGGCAATATGAATTTCAAAAAGATTCACTGGCTTCAATATTACCAAATATGGATATGCGCATTATATGTTCTGATACATTTGAGGAAATTTCAAATTTTAATTTACCAAGAGGAAAAGGGGGCATCGCAGTAGCTTGGAAAAGGGAACTATCAACAAGTTTATTTCTTGACTATTCTCAAAACATTACATTAACTAGTTTTTTACTACTAATTTTTAGTGCAGGCCTCAGGGAGCCAAAATTATACTTACTGCCGTTGAATTATCAACATAAATAAGATAGAGGAAAATCAATATGTATTTTTCATATAATGATATAAAGGTTTTCTATTTAAAGAAGTGTCATTTGAACTGCTTTTTTAGTTTGGATCTTGTAACAATGATTTATAAACAAGATTTTAAAGAAATAATGTGAAGATCCATAGCAATTTGCATGTTTCACGGTGTGAATTTAACGATAGACAGATGGACCATGTCTGTGTTAAAATCATGCAGGTTTTTGTAACATTATCTCATTTTTTTAGGCAAATTTCTACAAATACTGGTAATTTGAGATGTGATTTTGTAGTGATTGATATTTGTGCTTTTAATTTAGATATTCTGACCATGGTATTTCTGGCATAGAAGAAAGGAGCTGCCATCACATTTCAAGGAAACGGACGAAACTGGAGAAATCTAGTTCATTTTTGAACCCATTTGAGTATATTCATTTTGTTTGATTAGACATATTAATTCTACATTATGTTTATAGGTAACATTGTCAATAAAATTTGTTCAATATTATACACTTACACTGTAATAAACAATTATTATTTATTCTTAGTCTCTCAATAGATATGACTGAAGAGGGCAGTGATGTTGGTGATGATTCTGATGATGGAGATTTTGAGCATAGCCTCAACTTCACTCTAAGGTTTGTCATATTAATTTCATATGTTTCAGTTGTAGTTTACTTACATACTTGAAATGTTGTCCTAATAAATTAACAGAACCATGCATGATCATGTCATAGGATTTGATTGTTTTGATTTTTGGTGTTTAATGCCACTTTCAACAATATTTCAGCTATATCATGGCGACCAGTTTTAGTGGTGGAGGAAGCCGGAGTACCCGGAGAGAACCATCGACCATGAGCAAGCAACTGGTAAACTTTATCACTTGCGGTTGCGAGTCGAGTGCACCCATTTTTGTAATCTACAAAGCCATGCGCGAACCCACGCCCTATTGGTGATAGGCTTGTATGAGTTATTAGATCCAGCGACCTACCTCATTGAGTCACCCGGGCCCCTCATGTCATAGGAGCTTTATTATACCCCGCTCCACCGGAAGGGGGGCGGGGTATACTGTTTTATCTCTGTCCATCCCAAGATATGTTTCCTAACATTTTTCTCAGTAATTATTTATGACACCAATCTGATATTTAGTCATAGGCTTCATACAAGTATGCCATATAGTGGAAGCATTTTTTGGACCAGTGAGATTCCTACATCCTGTTTGCTGACATAATTTGTTTTATACACATTGAAAATTGTAATGCTAAGCAGATGTTATAAAAAATTAGGTTTTAATGTATTCAACATGACAGTTGTTTAAACTTGCATTCATACCAACTGATCCAATTCAGATGTACATTATTGTCATGTTAATACATATTGTGTTACTTGTCTCTTCTACACTGACATAACAATGTTGAACACCTTCCCATCGAGGAATCTGATGAATCTGATTATGGTGAGGATAAACATTTGGATGACCAAGAGATCGACTTAGGAATAGGAATTCACAGAATTAAGAAAGAGGAAGAAGTTGACTTGCTGACATGTGATCGTCCTGTTCTTGTGTACCAGAGACTTAGCTACAACACACGTCAATTCCAACTGTGCATTTAAGGACTGTGGAGAAGCTATATCTATGTCCACTGAGATTATTGCATCTGCAATCTACATCAAGTGGGTGAGTATGTTGTATTTACTAAAATTTTGTTTTTGTTTGTTTTTTTTTTATTAAAAATATTATTTACAAACTTGTAAAATAGTTAGCAGGAAAATATACACACTCTGTATTTTAAACATGTTTTATACTTATAATCATCATTAAAATATATATATTTTAACAATTCAAAAGATGGGAAAGTACATAATATATGGAAATCCTGTGGCTCTGAACCATATGCTGTGTCACTAGCCGCTCTGAAGGCCAAGATAGCCACTGGCACCATAATACTACAAAAACAAATTTCAAGATTTTCTAAAAATACTAAAACTCCAATATGTCAGCTGTGCAGTAAGGAGATAGAGGATATTTTACACTTTATAGTAAGATGCTCTGCATTACAGAGAGTACGTTATCCATTCAAGACAGCAATCCAGGATGCTATTCATAGTAACGTAAATAGAGATATATCTGATGACATCTTAAAGAATGAGGAGAATTTATGCCAAATTATAATTGACTGTACACAATTTGTTTTTCTGCCCAAGAAATTACTAATACGCTTAGAATCGTTATCTAGAGGACTATGTCATAGGCTATTTCACTTCCGATCAACCCAGTTAAAAAAGGAATGACCATACTGGATACTTCCAGAAGACAGTGTGTAAATATATGTACAATAGTTAAGCTTTTATCTTTTGACTTTTAACTTTTATGTTGGTGGTTGGGTGGTTCATACACTCCAGGAGGAGCAGATATAAATTTTACATAGGTCACCTCCGTGTGCAATGTCAGTTGTATAGAACAGTTTTAGTGTTTTTAAAGCTACAGTATTTTAAACTTGTATATAAACGCGGAAATACTGTGATATTGATGGATTTTATGGATATTTTATAATACACGAGGAACTCCATAGAGGGATTCGGTTCTCCTGACAAAGGAGGGAACTTATGGATAGGTAAACAGGTAAACAGGTAAACAGGTGTAGCACCGTTTATGTCATTTCGCTGATTTACATATAGCTAGACTTTTATTAGACACGCATGTGCATATATCTTATATTCTCAGGGGCCCGGGTGGCTCAATTAGTTAGGTTGTTGGATCTAACAACTCATACAAGCCTTTCACCAACACGGCGTGGGTTCCAGGCATGGGATCAATTACATAGCAATGTAATGCATTACATTACCATTACTTTGAAAAATTGACATTACCATTACCATTACTCTTATTTTGGAATGTAATGCATTACATTACACATTTCTTGAGAGTGCATTTACACATTACAGTGCTATATACATGTAAACATTAAATGGCAGAAAAATGAATGCATCATCATGATTTATGAATTTTAAGTAAACAGTGTCATTTATTTATTGCATTTAATTGTCATCGATGTTTCACCCTTCAGAGAACACCTGTGCTGTCTGTATATTTTCCCTGCTATGATAGAAAATGATTGTGCCCCTAATTAGAAAATTAAAGTAGTGATCAATAAACATGTCACTTGTTTGATTACTGCCCAAGGCTAAAATATGAGATAATTGTTTTAAAAACATCGCACCTGTCACCTTTATAATTACAGCTAAGTTGACACAATTTGAGACATTTTAAATAAATCATAACAAATAAATTAATCTTTTCCAATAAGTGAATTGTAAAAAAAATGAGAGCAGTATAAAAAAATGATAAAATAAAATACTAGTAAATCTCTTGGTAAATATTTCTTGATCTTTTTACTGAATTATAAATTTCAACTTTTTCAGGTAAAGCACTTTTATTGAATGAAAATGAATCATAAGGTCAACAAGTCAACCACTTAAATAAAATGAAAAGATCATCAAATACTTGAAGTAAAAGTAATGTGCATTACAGTCTTTTTTCTTGAAGTAATGCATTACATTACCATTATTTGTAATGCAAAATTGGCCCATTTCACATTATATCCTCGTTACACAGAATCTTGCTGTCATTGCATTACCATTACACATTACCATTACCACTGGCCTGGACTGGGTTCGCACCTGGCTTTGTAAATTACAAAAAGGGTGCACTCGACTCGCAGCCGCAAGTGATAATGCTTGCCAGTTGCTTGCCCCGGTGGTTCTCTCCGGCTAGTGCGGCTTCCTCCACCACTAAAACTGGTCGCCATGATATAGACAAAATATTGTTGAAAGTGGCGTTAAAACATCAAAAATCAATCAATCAATCTTATATTATCTTTGCAGGTCTGCAAAAATGAAAATCTAAATCACTGATGGTGCTCTCAACCTCTACTGAATATGCGCATGCTTGCTGGAGACTTGATGTTAGCTTCATCGATTTTGATTTCAGGCAACAAGTTCCAAAAAATTTCGATTTTGGCTAAATTTTTGAAACTACCACTTTTGAGTTCTTCGACATTTTACGGTCCCCAGAGAACATACCTTGTGCCCTCAATCGACAGGCTTTGGATGCAACAACAGGAGGATGTTCTCAGTGAATTTCAGGACAAAGATCTTATTGTGCTGGGTAAGGCTACATGAAATAAATTTTTACATTCTCGTCCTCCTGTCAGTAAAAATATGGGAAGGGAGGGAGGCATTTATAATTTATAATTAGTTGAATTTGTGCTAAAATTGCTGAAATTTTAAGAAATTCCCAAAAAATTGAAAATGAATTATGATTTTGCTGCTCAGAAAACAGGGATGAGAATATAAAATAAAGAAATCAATCATGGAAGCCAGAATGTGTTGGGAGTTTTAACATGGATTGGCGGATATTAGTATTTTATCCTGAGCCAGAAGCGAGGGATACAATTTACTAATATCCGCTAATTCATGTTAAAACTCAAAACACATTCTGGTTTCCATTATTTCTTTCGATTCTGATATTTCTAAGAGTACAAATATGGTAGAATACTTTGATTAGAAGACAGTAATTTATATTTACGCTTGCGGAAAATGTCGCACACAATTTATGTAACTTGAATAATATTGCACCCTCTATCGTCATTATTCGGGTTACAATTTATGCTGTAAATGGAAAAGTCAGTCACATT
>MJUT01005461.1:120819-134308 GCA_002080005.1 Gigantidas platifrons
GGCTTTGTAAATTACAAAAAAGGGTGCACTCGACTCGCAGCCGCAAGTGATAAAGCTTACCAGTTGCTTTCCCCAGTGGTTCTCTCCGGGTACTGCGGCTTCCTCCACCACTAAAACTGGTGGCCATGATATAGACAAAATATTGTTGAAAGTGGCGTTAAAACATCAAAAATTAATCAATCAATCTTATATTCTCTTTGCAGGTCTGCAAAAATGAACATATCAATCACTGATGGTGCTCTCAACCTCTACTGAATATGCGCATGCTTGCTGGAGACTTGATGTTAGCTTCGTCGATTTTGATTTCAGGCAACAACTTCCAAAAAATTTCGATTTTGGCTAAATTTTTGAAACTACCACTTTTGAGTTCTTCGACATTTCACCGTATCCAGAGAACATACCTTTTGCCCTCAATCGACAGGCTTTGGATGCAACAACAGGAGGATGTTGAATTTGTGCTAAAATTGCTGAAATTTTAAGAAATTCCACAAAAATTGAAAATGAATTATGATTTTGCTGCTCAGAAAACAGGAGAGGGAGGGGATGAGAATATAAAATAAAGAAATCAATCATGGAAGCCAGAATGTGTTGGGAGTTTTAACATGGATTGGCGGATATTAGTATTTTATCCTGAGCCAGAAGCGAAGGATACAATTTACTAATATCCGCTAATTCATGTTAAAACTCAAAACACATTCTGGTTTCCATTATGTATTTCGATTCTGATATGTCTAAAAGTACAAATATGGTAGAATACTTTGATTAGAAGCCAGTAATTTATATTTATGCTTGCGGAAAATGTCGCACACAATCTATGTAACTTGAATAATATTGCACCCTCTATCGTCATTATTCGGGTTACAATTTATGCTGTAAATGGAAAAGTCAGTCACATTCACCGACGCATGTGCTGATGAGATTATACACAATGGATAACTGGCTCGTTTGTTAACAAACCGAAAGAAGAAGGTCATGTTAGAATTTAATATATATATTGATATTTCAGGATGAAGGCCAATGTGTTTTTCATCTCCATAAAGCACTATATGACTTTAATTGAGCACTGAATTTGTATAACATGATAAAACATTCAAAAGCGCTGCATTTTACAAATACAAGCTGCATGAATTGTTACAGTTTGATTCAAGTTTTAAACTTAGGCTTGTTATCACGATCATTTCCTTTTGTAGTATAAATCTTAATTTTTTTAGGTGGGTCAGGAAAAAGAGAATAAGGAGTTGCTCGTGTGAGTCAAAGATATCGTCAACCATTACTGGCACACTGTTGAAGTAGGAAAGACAGTAGAAAGGTTTCCTGTAAGTAAAACTATGGGAGTTATCACAATTGTCATGGAGGAACTGGCAAATATGTATTATAATGGGTTCATTGGCTCATAGTTTACACCTGTAAAGATCAACTTAGAAACCAAAGCTCAAAGTGTTTCCTCTATCAGTCTATGGTAATAAATAAAGAGCAAGTGTCAAGAGTGATAGGCTTTATAGTTAGAAATAGTTAATGCAGTATTAAAATTTCTTCTGGAATGGAAACAAGATAATGAGAATTAACAAGTTAAATAAGAAGAGTTTGAAGATACCAAAGGGGCAATCAGAAACCATATATCGAAGTAGAACAGACAACACAATGGCCAAAAGAAAAAGTACAAAAGGACAAACAACGATCGACAAAACATATATATAAAACCAAAGATCCAGTAACACAAACCCCACTAAAAACCGGGGGTGAACTCGGGTGCTTCGGGAGTGTAAGCGGTGCCTGCTCCACTAGTGGCACCCGTCGTGTTAATCTAGTTACGAACCCGATAATAAGTCGTGAGTGAGGAAAGGACCGGGAAGTGTTTACGACAAGTGGAACATATCCGTGGTCATTTGTGACACAGATATTCCATAACGGTCAATCAAGTCATGGTGGCAACCGTAAAATTTTCGAAGAGATGACTTCAACTTTGCCCAAAGGAACCCTTGGTTCAGTAGCTTCCTTGTTATCAGTAGCCCTCTATCAAGGACATCCTGATAGGAACCACAAGCTCTAGAATATCATATTATCTGAGAAATAAATACTCCATATGCAGGTGCTGCTGGAATATCGCTACATATAAATGGAAAGTTCACAATGAGAATATTTAAATCATCTCTTTTGTCGTAAATTATCAATTATTCTGTTGAATTCATGGGAAAACACAATCTTTAAATGTCAGTACAATCTAATTGCAGGATATTTGGTATGGCATCCTCCATCATGTGGTTGATGAACATAAATGGCCTGTGCCTTATGCAAACCCAGGTGGGGATTCCTCTGTCATCATATTTGTATTTAAAGAAAAGGTTCTTCTGCACACAACAGTTTACGATCAGTTGTGATGGACAAATACCTGGTCAACAGAGTTCACTATTATCTTAACTGCAGGTACTTATGTCAACTATGTATTGTTAGCTCACCTAGTCCAAAGGGCCATGTGAGGTATTGCCATCACTTGGCGTCCGTCATCCGTCTGTTATCTGTTTCACATTTCGTCTGTGGGAAAGTGAATTTTTGGCAAAACAGAAATCATCACATTTTAAAACTTCTATCATTTAAGTAAGATATACAAAAATAATTGCCATTAAATGACAATGTTTAGTTAAAAAACCAAAGGGAAAACAATAACAAAATTTGAAAATTTGGGTTTTTTTTTATTATTAATTTGTACTTCCTCCCACACCAATTGAGATCACCCTGTCTGTCTGTATGTCGCATAAGACTGTCCATCTCCCTTGTAAAGTGCAACTCCTCTCAAACTGTTGTGAACACTACTTCTCTCAAATAATTTGTCTATTTCCATTTGACTTTGCAGACTTTCATGACCCCACCGATAAGTGACAGGGGCATGAAGTGTTACCCGTGTATGTCCGTCTGTATGTCATGAAATAGGTTTCCATGCAATAACTCCTGAATGACTCGACTGATTTATTTGAAATTTGGAAATGTTGTTTATAACAGTAATCCGCAAACGAAGTTCTAATTTTGGATATCTGGTATGAGGGGTTTTCAAGTTAAGGGGCTGGGACATCTGTGTGCAATGGACACGTTTCTTCTATAAACTTGATATACATATGGTCGTATTATAGCGATTTTGTAGCATTTATGTGGGACATACATCTGCATGTAGCAAGTTTTGATTCTTTCCACAACTAAAAAAGTTGTTAATTTGTCTATAACACACTATCGTAAATGATTTGATATTTTTAGGAGCACAGCAGAGTTGGTAAATTTCCAAAATCTGATCCTTACCTATGCCTCCAAGAGACATTCATATAGACCCCCAGTGTACAGTGTTAGGAACAGAGTGGCAGCTCTGGACCACAATGGCCATGTAGAGAGACATTTAATGACTAACAAAGATGGTTCTTCAAGGTATGTATGGGAAAAACAGAAGGGTCAATTAAAAGTCATAAATCCGATAGCATGAACATCCCGGAAACATACAACCAAAACACACAAAAATATAAATCACATCAACAACAAAAAAACACAAAATCATGAACAACACAGATCACCGATGAAATGGGGGTAACTCAGATGCTCCGGAAGAGTCAACAGTTCCTGCCTATTGCAATACACCCGCTGCGTTGTCCATGGTCAAGTCCGGTAGAAGTCATGTCCGATGAAGGGAAATACATCAACAACAAATGAAGATCAGTTCTGATTTGGGTAAGAGACACCCTGTTACCCAAATCAGCTGTTGACCAGCTCATGATGCCTGCCATACAGACCCTGGATCGTTTAACTGAACAGATATTTCGTATCGTTTGCGTTTTTCGTTCGTTTCGTTTGCGTGTATCGTTCATTCGTTTTTCGTTTGCGTTTCGTGCGTGTAATTTATTCTTTCGTATCGTGTATCGCTTGCCAGTGTAATTAGACTAATACACGAAACGAAATACGAACGAACGATACACGAAACGAACCCACGCTACGATTTCCAGTTTGAAATAATTACTACAATTTCAATCTTACTATTACTAAAACAAATTTAATTAAAGTGTAAGCAAAATTTTACATATACAAACATGTATTTCCTTTATTTACATGTACCAGTAATTTTGTACAATTAGGGAAAACATATTTAATAAATGCATTTTTTCTATAATTTACTCTAGGACAAATAAACAAAAAATCATCTACCTGTATGTATACAAACGCCTCTGGCAGTTTCACCTGGGAAATACATGCACTGCAGGTGTGAAATATCAACTCTTACGTTTGTAATTTCATTAACCGAGAAAATAACTGATACACCTATAGCTATGTCTGGTTGGAATTGTCAATTCAGAATCCGAATAATAATAAATATTAATTCTGTATAATTATATAATTATATCAATATAAATTCTGTATAATTATATAATTAAATAAATATAAATTTTGTTTAATTATATAAATAGAAAGTCATATTTGGAAGTCAAATATATGAGATTTAAAATTTAATCATAAATATAATTATCAAACACATTGATAATATAAACTATTTAATATAAATTGTATTATCCTATTACTCTACCGACTAATTTATCATTTATATAAATAACTTGCTTATAAAATATCATATTACAGAAGTTAATCACATCAATTTACACAAAAGTCATTCCAATAATAACAAGATACTATTCGTGTATCGTGCGTTCGTTTCGTGTATCGTTCGTTTGTTTCGTGTATCGTGCGTTCGCTTCGTGTATCGTGCGTTCGTTTCGTGTATCGTGCGTTTGTTTCGTGTATCGTGTGTTCGTTTCGTATATCGTGCGTTTTTCATTCGTTTCGTTTGCGTTTTTCGTTCGTTTGCGTTTCGTGCATAGTGTAAACTTATACGATCCAGGATCTGTAGAACTTCTTAGGGATGACCACAACCTAAAATCTGTCTACAAATCACTCAAATCCTTCATAAAGTGGACTTGTAATGATATGTTCATTCACTATACATTCGAGATATTCATCTTGAATTGAAAGTTAGGGCTCCATAGATCATAATCTTAATTATATTGTTTTATTCTTGTGAATTACATTGTATGTATTTTTCTACTTTAGGTGGCAGAGAAGTTACAACAAAAAGACAGCTAGATGGTCTGTGAAGCCTGTTAAAACTGACAAGTCATATTCCTATGTCCCAAGACTATTAAAGGCCATCATTTGTATGAGACTGCAAGATAATGAAGGAATGAATCAACGTGTGCAGTTGGAAGTAGATGATCCCAGAAGAATCTCGGTCCATCTTGCACCAATTCCACCACCTCCAACTCGGGATATTGTAGCATCTCAGAAATCCAGATTTGAAGACTAAGACAAAACAATTGACTATATTATCGCATAAAATAAATGTTCATTGTCACTCTTTGTTATACCCCCCGCAACAAAGTTGTAGTGGGTATACTGGTTTCACCATGTCCGTCCGTTTGTAGACAAATCCTATGTCGTACGATAACTTGAGTTGTGTTTCTTAGAATCTTTTAAAACTTTATCATCTGTTTACTGGTGAAGAGAGGAGGATCCCTTTCATTTTTGAAGAGTTTCACTTTTGCCATTCCACAGTTATTGGACTTGATATGACGTAAAATAGAATTTTTACCCTATGTCATAAGATAACTTGAGTTGTGTTTCTTAGAATCTTTAAAATTTTATCAGCTGTTTACAGGTGAAGAGAGGAGGATTCCTTTTATTTTTGACGATTTTCACTTTTGCCGTTCCAAATTGTCCAATGCGCAATAATGATAGCACTCAGTGTGTTGGTCTAGTTAGTACAAACCATGACAACTTTTTAGGACCTTACAAGAAACATCTCTGCCAAGTTTGGTTAAATTCTGTTCAGCTGTTCTCAAGAAGAAGATGTAAATGTTGTTTCCCATCTTTTATCAAAATATGCCTAACTCTTTGAATGTAATATATATTATTTTTTTTGTGGAAACTTTTGGTAGATGAGTTTTAAGGGAAATAAAATTTAGGCTTAATGCCAATAATGGACTTATCGTTTGATTGATATTTTGTCTCTAAAGACTAGAGCATTTTGACACCAAGTGTTAGAATTAATTATTTTTATGCTTGCTGGTTAAGTAATTAAAATTCCAATAGTTAGGAATTCTGCAGGCATATTTCTCAGGCTTTGGGAAATCCAGTGTAGGATTATAAATAATTAAAATTCCAATAGCTAGGAATTCTGCAGGCATATTTCTCAGGCTTTGGGAAATCCAGTGTAGGATTATAAACAATTAAAATTCCAATAGCTAGGAATTCTGCAGGCCTATTTATCAGGCTTTGGGAAATCCAGTGTAGGATTTATGTTATAGCAAAAGACATATCAAACAATAATTTTTAATAGCGTTTCACTACTAAGCATTTGTTTGACAATTAAACATAAGACATATATTATTATTATGTTAGTAGTTAGTAGGAGTACATTAATATACATGATATAGTTAACTGTTTAATAATCAAGGACTTATTATAATTAATGACATTTCAGTGTTTAACACATACCAAAAATTTACACATAAAATTGTACACCATTTGAGGATATATAAGAACTCACTTATAAGATTTCAATTTGAAAGAACTCTGTTCAATAACAACTATTTTCATCAATAGATAAATAAATTAGTAATTACTATTGTAATTAGTTTAGTCAATGTACCTGAAGACAAAGTAATTTTGATTGTTGTATATATTAATGCATTTTATCCACATATCCTGTAAGAGCTCAGGGTCCAGATATATTCAATTGTTTTTATCTGTGACATTGAGAATAAGTTGAGAAAATAAATGATACATTTGTATATTAAATCATATAGTATTCCATGAATTTTGCCATGTTTTCCCTTATATTTTTCTTTCACATTAGTGAAGTTTAGATGAAAGTTACTAAAAGTTAGTACTGTACGCGAGACATAGTATTGCATTACCAGTACATGTAAAGCGACACATAGAATCACTTTGTCAATATTTTTATATCAGTTATATCTTGGTATATTTGAGGATCCTATCAAGGGATAAAATATAACTGGTGGTTTATTTATATCACCAGCTAGCCCGCTATATAATATTTGGCCTCCTCGGCGGGATATATTTCACCAGCTAGCCCGCTATATAATATTTGGCCTCCTCGGCGGGATATATTTCACCAGCTAGCCCGCTACAATATGTTAAACTACTAATTTCCATGTAGCTGCATTAAAAATTTGAGCTCATTTAGATTTATAAAAAAGCAATAATGGACAATTGAAGAAATTTCTATTTTTATCCCCCCGCGATAGCGGTGAGGGGATATAGTAATAGCGGCCGTCTGTCAGTCTGTCCATCCGTCACACTTTCTTGTTTACGCGATACCTTTAGTAAACATGGATAGATTTTAATAATATTTTGCAAGTAGCTTGTAATTATCATTATCTTGTATGGGGTCTAACATGGAAATATTTGAAGCAAGGGTTTTGGGGTAAAATGTTAGTTTTTGGTTGAAAAATCACCAATTTTGAGAATTGAGTCTTGTTTATGTGATAACTTTAGTAAACATCGATATATTTGAATAATCTTTGCATGTGGCTTGTAAGTATGTTATACATTAAGACTGCAAGGCTGCTTTCTATAAATATATAAAGCTAAATATTATGCAAGTGCGGGGGATACGTCGCGCATTCATGCGCTAGGCGGTTCTTTTATTAGTAACAGCAGCCATCTTGAATGGAGGGCAGGTCTGTCTGACATAATTCTCAAAGAGGACCATCTGAAGACCATTCCACCATAGCTTGAGCCCAATTGGCCCAGCAGTTTCAAAGAAGATAATTATGTCCCCCAAACGAAGTTTGGGAGACATATTGTGTTTGCTCCGTTTCTTATTATTAAGTCCCCAAACAAAGTTTGGAGACTTATTGCTTTTGTACCGTTTCTTATTATTAAGTCCCCAAACGAAGTTTGGAGACTTATTGTTTTTGCACCGTTTCTTATTATTAAGTCCCCAAGCAAAGTTTGGGGACTTATTGTTTTTGCACCGTTTCTTATTATTAGTATTATTATTATTATTCCTCTTCTTCTTCTTCTTCTCGCCGTGAACTTGTCCGACCAAATTCTCAGAGACTGAGGATCCAATCCTAACTAAACTTCGCAGGAACGTGGATCCACATCTCAAGAGGTGCACTCAGGTTGTGGAATTTTCAAAATGGCCGCCGTTGCCATGGAAACCGTGAACATATGTCAAAATATTTGATCTCACTTATATCGGAAACTGCCAAAGGGATTTCCACAAGACTTGGCATATATATTAAGTAGAGTTGGTAGAATATTCTGACCCAAAAATATCGCGAGCGAATGGCCGCCATTTTCAAAATGGCCTTCAACAAAATCGGAAAAATTTCAGTGTTCTCTGATTGCAATGAAAATTGATATCTAGGGTTATTTTGAAGTGAAGAATTGATTGGTAGTGATGAAAATTGCATTCAGGGTCATTTTTACGATGCCACCGTTTCCAAAATGGCCGCCAACAAAATCGGCAAATTATTAATGGTCTCCGATTTCAATGAAAATTTATATCTAGGAGTATTTTGAAGTCAGGAATTTGTTGGTGATGATGAAATTTGCATTCAGGGTCATTTTTACGAGGCCACCATTTTCAAAATGGCTGCCAACAAAATCTTCAAATTTTCAATGGTCTCCGATTTCAATGAAAATTTATATCTAGGAGTATTTTGAAGTGAGGAATTGCATGGTAATGATGAAACTTTCGTCGACATGCCCGAATTCTGATATGGGGGTCGTTTGGGGACTTCTGTGTTTGCATCCAAACACAATCAAACCTTATTATGATTATTATTATTATTCCTCTTCTTCTTCTCCGAATGAACTTGTCCGACCAAATTCTGATGATCTGACCTTTACTAAACTTCACAGGAAGGTGGATCCCCATCTCAAGAGGTGCACTGAGGTCTGGAATTTTTAAAATGGCCGCCGTTGCCATGGAAACCGTGAACATATGTCAAAATCTTTGACCTCACTTATATCGCAAACTGGTAAAGGAGATTTCCACAAGAGTTGGCATACATATTAATTAGGGTTGGTAGAATATTCTGACCCAAAAAAATCGTGAGCGAATGGTCGCCATTTTCAAAATGGTCACTGACAAAATCGGCAAAATTTCAATGTTCTCTGATTTCAATGAAAATTGAAATCTAGGGTTATTTTAAAGTGAGGAATTGATTGGTAATGATGAAAATTGCATTCAGGGTCATTTTTATTTTCAAAATCGGCAAAATTTCAATGTTCTCTGATTTCAATGAAAATTGAAATCAAGGGTTATTTTGAAGTGAGGAATTGATTGGTAATGATGAAATTTGCATTCAGGGTCATTTCTACGAGGCCACCATTTTCAAAACGGCTGCCAACAAAATCGTCAAATTGTCAATGGTCTCCGATTTCAATGAAAATTTATATTTAGCAGTATTTTGAAGTGAGGAATTGGTTGGTAATGATGAAACTTGCATACACATGCCCGAATTCTTATATGGGGGTCGTTTGGGGACTTATGTGTTTGCATCCAAACACAATCAAACCTTGTTATTATTAAGTCCCCAAACGGAGTTTGGGAACTGCTTGTTTTTGCACCGCTTCTTATTATTAAGTCCCCAAACAAAGTTTGGGGACCTATTGTTTTTGCACCGTTTTCTATTATTATTATTATTATTAGTTTTATTATTATTATTCTTCTTCTTCTCGCCGTGAACTTGTCCGACCAAATTCTCAGAGACTAATGATCCGATCTTTACTAAGCTTCACAGGAAGGTGGATCCTCATCTCAAGAGGTGCACTCATGTCTTGGAATAAACTTGCATACACATGCCCGAATTCTTATATGGGGTTCGTTTGGGGACTTCTGTGTTTGCATCCAAACACAATGAAACCTTGCTATTATTAAGTCCCTAAACGGAGGTTGAGAACCTCTGGTTTTTGCACCGTTTCTTATTATTAAGTCCCCAAACAAAGTTTGGGGACTTATTGTTTTTGCACCGTTTCTTATTATTATTATTATTATTATTACTATTATTATTATTATTCCTCTTCTTCTTCTTCTTCTTCTTCTTCTTCTCGCCGTGAACTTGTCCGACCAAATTCTCAGAGACTGATGATCCGGTCTTTACTAAACTTCCCAGGAAGGTGAATCCCCATCTCAAGAGGTGCACTCACTTCTTGGAATTTTTAAAATGGCCGCCGTTGCAATGGAAACCGTGAACATGTCAAAATTTTTGACCTCACTCATATCGGAAACTGCCAAAGGGATTTCCACAAGACTTGGCATATATATTAAGTAGGGTTGGTAGAATATTCTGACCAAGAAAAATCGCGAGCGAATGGCCGCCATTTTCAAAATGGCTACCAACAAAATCGGCAAATTGTTAATGGTCTCCGATTTCAATGAAAATTGATATCTAGGAGTATTTTGAAGTGAGGAATTGGTTGGTAATGATAACATTTGGATTCAGGGTCATTTCTACGAGGCCACCATTTTCAAAACGGCTGCCAACAAAATCGTCAAATTGTCAATGGTCTCCGATTTCAATGAAAATTAATATCTAGCAGTATTTTGAAGTGAGGAATTGGTTGGCAATGATGAAACTTGCAAACACATGCCCGAATTCTTTTATGGGGGTCGTTTGGGGACTTCTGTGTTTGCATCCAAACACAATCAAACCTTGTTATTATTAAGTCCCCAAACGGAGTTTGGGAACTGCTGGTTTTTGCGCCGCTTCTTATTATTAAGTCCCCAAACAAGTTGATGGACTTATTGTTTTTGCACCGTTTCCTATTATTATTATTATTTTCAAAATGGCTACCAACAAAATCGGCAAATTGTTAATGGTCTCCGATTTCAATGAAAATTGATATCTAGGAGTATTTTGAAGTAAGGAATTGGTTGGTAATGATGACATTTGCATTCAGGGTCATTTTTACCTGGCCACCATTTTCAAAATGGCTACCAACAAAATCGTCAAATTTTCAATGGTCTCCGATTTCAATGAAAATGGATATCTAGGAGTATTTTGAAGTCAGGAATTGCTTGGTAATGATGAAACTTGCATCCACATGCCCGAATTCTGATATGGTTGTCGTTTGGGGACTTCTGTGTTTGCATCCAAACACAATCAAACCTTGTTATTATTATTTTTATTATTATTATTATTATTATTCCTCCTCTTCTTCTTCTTCTCGCCGTGAACTTGTCCGACCAAATTCTCAGAGACTGATGATCCGATCTTTACTAACCTTCACAGGAAGGTGGAGCCCCATCTCAAGAGGTGCATTCAGGTCTTGGAATTTTCAAAATGGCCCCCGTTTGCCATGGTAACCGTGAACATATGTCAAAATCTTTGACCTCACTTATATCGGAAACCGCCGAAGGGATTTCCACAAGACTTGGCATATATATTAAGTAGGGTTGGGAGAATATTCTGACCAAAACAAAATCGTGAGCGAATGGCCGCCGACAAAATCTGCAAAATTTTAATGTTCTCTGATTTCAATGAAAATTGATATCTAGGGTTATTTTGAAGTGTGGAATTGATTGGCAATGATGAAAATTGCATTCAGGGTCATTTTTACGATGCCACCGTTTCCAAAATGGCCGCCAACAAAATTGACAAATTGTTAATGGTCTTCGATTTCAGTGAAAATTGATATCTAGGAGTATTTTGAAGTGAGGAATTGGTTGGTAATGATGGAATTTGCATTCAGGGTCATTTCTACGAGGCCACCATTTTCAAAATGGCTGCCAACAAAATCGTCAATTTGTCAATGGTCTCCGATTTCAATGACAATTGATATCTAGGAGTATTTCGAAGTGAGGAATTGCTTTGTAATGATGAAACTTGCATCCACACGCCCGAATTCTGCTATGGGGGTCATTTGGGGACGTCTGTGTTTGCATCCAAACACAATCAAACCTTGTTATTATTATTATTCTTATTATTATTCTTCCTCCGCTTTCTTTCTTCCGCCAAAAGTTTATCCGATACATTTCTCGGAGACTACTGAACGGAAATCAATGAAACTTCACAGGAATGTTAAGCATTATGAGTAGATGTGCAGACTACTTTCGGAATTTTCAAAATGGCCGCCATTGCCATGGAAACGGCCAAAATGCTAAAAAATTGAAAAATCACAAATTTGATCATAGCAGGTTACTCGTCAAATTTGACTTGAAAAAAGATCCAATTATGACACTCTCAAAAACTCCTTCCAAAGAACAGCACGAGAATGGATCCACCTACCAGACACCACAGTTGGTGCCAGCTCCATAGAGGAGTTCAGGGCTAACCTCCAAGAGCAGGTTAGCCACGCCAACAAGTAGACCCATGTACCCATGTAAATAGTTTAAACTGTGTCATAGTGAAGTAGTTGTGCATAGTCTTGGGGGACATCAGTGGTGTCTGCCTGGCATGCCTATTCCCGCAGAACTTAATACAGTCGGCGACGACTCCTGTTCTACACTGGAGGAAGAAGAAGAAGAAGAAGAAGAAGAAGAAGAAGAAGAAGAAGAAGAAGAAGAAGAAGAAGAAGAAGAAGAAGATACAATGCGGTTGTACGGTGTGTGTATGATTTATTGATTGCGTTTTCAAAATTTCTTACAGAAAGACATGTACATATTAGACAACAGTCTGAGTCATTGGATCTTTCATGTCCCAACCTCAACCTGTCCATCCTACATATATTTAAGAGCAGGATTTAATGTAGTTGCGGAACCACAGCTCTGTAGGTCCTTGTGAAATTTTCTGATAGGGCGGATACCGAAAAAAACAAAAAGGGCCTAAAGATCTACGATTCGGCAGCTAGATTTAACGTAGCTGAGGGTCCGTAGCTCCTACAAGTCCTTTTGATATTTTTTTTTTATTTTTGTGGACAAAACAAAGGACAATGAAAAAGAGCTACGGTTTTGCAGCTAGATTTAACGTTAACAAAATTTTATTAACTTCAGTATTATTAGGAATATCAGTAATTATGGTGGCACATACTAGATTTTAGGGGCATTTGGGAGCCCCTGCTTATATATTTCAAACTTTGAAGAGTCATGTTTTGTCCGAAATATGTTTTTTTTTTGTAAAAAAATGAAAAGGCTGGTAATCGCTCTTATAATTTTTGTCCATGTTCTACTCGTTTACTGCCTATAAAATATAAGTTAACTTAAATCGTTTGCAGTACTCCATAAATGGCCATATATTGTCGATTTGTAGGCCTATAGCTGAAAACTACCGTATCGCAGAAAAATGCAACGTTTTTTGCACGGAAGGGCGCTTGATAGGTAGATTTAGAATTAAAGAGAAAACCATAGATATGTTGTTAAGATAGCAATTACCCTTGAACACTTTCACTGATTTAAAGCAGTTTTCTGTTATATTTTTTTTAGCTCTTTTTGTCATTGTGTCTTGTAAAGCTAGATCATAGCAGACGATATGTTTGCATCACCGACAAA